>WTSP01022344.1:0-72729 GCA_025331215.1 Actenoides lindsayi | reverse complement strand
AAAATAACATAAAGAGGTTTATTGTTTTGTCCGTAGAAGTATATTGCATGTGCTGCCTGAAGAATGATAGGCTTGAGACTTTTTGCAGAAGAGGTGTACTTCAGGCATGCTTCTCTCAAAAAGTGTATTATGAAAGCTTCTGTCCACTAGCCTGAAACTCTGGAAAAAGTTGCGTTTACAATGTATATTTTCATGAATTTCTGAACTTGAACTTGGAAGAACTTATTGAAATCCATTAGAAAGAGTTACTGACTTTTTGTTGGCTTGTGACCTAATTAAGTTTTTAAAATAATTTTTTTTTTCTTTGTCTCACTAGCAATATGAAAAAGATGCAAAATAACCCTCTGGACTGAGCTGTACTTTTAAAGGCTGACTTGTACTTGTTCTCTCTCATACTTTTGGTCTTCAGTCACTCAAATATAACATATGCCATTTTTGTGGATCAAAAGCTTTCTGTACCCTGAACTTTGTCTCTGTTGATTTTAATTGTTTTGTGCTGCATTTTACAGTTCGTGCCTAGAACACAGATGGTAGATATTTACCATATATATAAAATTATTATTATGCCGCTCACATCACATGCCAGGCACTGCTGATGTACTAAAGAAGGAATGCCTTGATCTGCATAAATTTGTTACATACTTTACAGTATCTCAATATTTTTTTTCCCCTCACCCTTTCTTCTTCTCTAGCTTTGTATCATATTTTATAATAACTAACCCTGGTTATTCACTTTTCCAGCTGTATATTAGCCCTTGATTAAGTATGTGTTACTTTGGATGCTTCTGTTGCCAAAGCTACCCCATTTCAAGCAAACTGGGGAAGCTCAGTTCTACATTCCAGTATGTTTGGAGCAGACATATCCTGACAGATGTTATCTTGCAAGTACGGGTACTTTCAAAAGTAAAAAATAAAAATAAAAATCAGGCTTTGTATAGTTTAAAAAAGAAAAAAAAAAGCTGTTGTAGTGTATACACTAACTCAGTGGCTCAGGCCCTATGTATACATTAGAAGTACTAATAAGAAAGCTCTTTGTGTTGAAGACACACACATTGAATGGAGACTTATGTTTCCATGTGCGTTATAGGGTGCGCTGCTACTGTGTACAGGCCTGTTCCTAGATTTCATATTCTGTGGTGCATTGTATTGCTCCAATACCTTTCAGCTGGGGTCCAAAAAACACCTTCCACCTTGAGTGTGTATTAACATCCTCTCTCATGGTAGTAAGTTTTTAGGATATGCACAACCAGATGTGGAGAAAGACCCAAACTACTGTAAAAGCAGTTGGCCAAATACCTCATTGTTAGTACTTTACAGTAACTAAATGTATTAAGATGAGAAAAGAAAATACCAACAACATGAAGTTCAGTCTATGGGCCCTTGTTCATAGAGCTCATTTCATTTGGATATGGTATTTCCAAACAGCTCTGGTTACAGCAGTCTGCCAACCAGTGAGTCCTTCTGAATTCTGTTTCTCCAAATGCTCCATATATTATTGGTGCTGTAATGTGATAGTATCACCAGAGTTATTAAAGCTCTGCTCACCACCACAGAATAAGCCTTTGAAAAGCCAGTGAGCACATAAAGTGTGCACTTTTGCAGTTATTTTATTTGTGGGATTTCTTTTTCAATGTGCAGCTTTACAGATATTAAAAAGTATATTTAATCTGTTCAGTTGGTTCTCTCTCAAATTGCTGTTCCTATTTAGTGTTGCTACTTGGTTGAGTTTTAAAGCATTCTTTGTTCATGAAGCAGGACCAAAACATTATGGACCTAATATGATGTTATGAGCAGTAGATGCTCAATATGTGTTCACATTTTGGAATGGTTGTAACTTGGATAGATTCTCCTGGCCTAATTTTAAACTCTTTTATGTCACATGCTGTTCCATTGACTTGGCAGAATTCAGTTCACTAAATGCAATTATACATGTGAAACTGAAATAGATTTTTTTTTTCATCCTTTTGTCCTGTTTCTGTTCTCAGTTACTCTTCCAGCCCTTGTACAGCCACACAGAGAAGTAATACTGCCATGAACAAGTCTATTATGTTTTAAAGGTGGCTACTGAATGTTACAAACAACTTGTTAGCTACATTACACATTAAATATTTCTCTGTTTTGTATTATATGTTGGTACATTAGTTTCCAGCACACCTATCACTCCATACCAGTTCCCATGGTAGAGAGAATTTTGTCTGTGAGTTCCGCTGCCATGCTACAACCTTAACACTTTTCCACTACATTGTTCTTTTTGCTCTCATGTCAGCTCCTATGATATCATGAAGGGGTTTAATGAGGGGGTGAGTTATGTCCAGGGTGGCTAACATTTGTCTTTGTGGTAAGACCCACACACCTCTATAGGCATATGGTAGTAAACATTTTTGCTTTAATGAAAACAGACTTTCTGGCAAGAAAATGATTTCTTAATTTGATTTTTGTCTGCAAAGTAAATGGACTGAGAGAAAATTGAGGGTTTCTAGAGTTCAGTACAATTGTGCTTGATTGAAGTTTTGGCATTCAAAATCTGGTCACTTTTAGGAAAAAACTTATCAGGTAAAAATGAGTTCTAAAAAGGTGATTTCTTAGGTTTTGGGGGGGTTTCATTAAAATAATTCAGCAACAAATATGGGATATCTCAGTTACTTCCTTCTCCTATATTTTTTCTTCATGGACCTTTTCATTACATTGTTTAAAAAGTGCCTGTACAGAAACCTAACATGTCTGGAGCCTACAGTCATGACAGCTACTCAAATACTGAAGAGCACATTGAAAATTTTTACTCCCATTATGTGTCGAGAATGGTGTCTATGTTCCCAGTAATATGGATGTGTCTACAAGTAACACATTGCTTGAATGTAAGCAGATGTGAAGTAAATGGACTAGCCTGGATAGTAATAGTTTTAATGTAGTTGTGGCCTCAGTAGAGCTTGAAATATGCAACAAACTCCACCAATAGAATAGGTACTGTTTGATACCCAGCCATGGTTACTGCTGTCACACTATGAGATGAGCTGCCCCTTTTGGACCCATCTATAGATATGGGTCACTTCAGATCTGCCCGCATAAGTTGTAGCGATGTACCTTTGTGTTGTTAATTGTGCATGATAATTGTAGTTTATCATGAGTATATAGCTGTCTTTTCTGCTTTCCTTACTGTAAAGTCTTTCACTCTGCCAAATTACATCATGAGTTAATACTGGATACTTAACAAAAAGTTCAGTTAGTATTTACTTGTATTTTCACATGAATAGTGTTGATGGGCAGTCCTGAAGTGGAAACCTGTCTCTTACTTGACCATGTGTCAATCGTGATGTACCTTAGATTACCATAAGAAAACCCTTATAGAGTACATGCTGTTCAGGCAACTTACAGTCTTATCACCTTATTTAAGTACTTTGGCAGAGCTCTTTGCATAGAAGAACATTCATAAGAGTTATGAACTTTCTCTGATATTAGCAGAATATCATAATGTAAGTGGCAGATAATCAGAATTGGCCAAAAGTAAACATAAAAAAAAAGTGGTGTTAACCCAAAATACAAAGACAATACTCTTCTACGGTGCTGCCACACATTGCAAAATATCAGAGCAAGTACTTAATGAATCTTATTTTTTTAAAAATCCAACATGTAGCCTATACAGCTTCAATGTCATATGTTACGTGCCCGTGCATGTACCCAACAGTTGGAGGCTTTAGGTGATTGCAATATTCTGTATTTTGTATAGGGAAATTTAATCGGTTTATTAAAGTGTTCATTTCTCATGGATACCCTTACAGTCTATTTTAATTTATTTCATAATAACCACTGTTTCATACATATATATAAATAAAGTAACTCTCTGTAATGATTTATTTAAACATGGTTATTAGGAAATAACTTTATATCTTAAAATAGGTAAGAAAATCTTGGAAAAAATTGAATTAATAGCATTTCTAGAGGAAAACTTCATGTATCAGCATGGCAACAGGAGTTTCATTATGTACAATAATACGCTCATGTGATTTCACAGAATCATTTAGGTTGGAAAAGACCCTTGGGGTCATCATGTCCTTCATTTCTTTCAAGCCTTTAGAAAAATTCCATCTATGATTAATCAAGTATTCTTTGTTGGATTCTGTAAATTGTAGCAGTGGTTGTGTAATTGTTGGTTCATTTTTCCAGAGTAGAGGCTTTTGTGGAGATTCTTACATATAAATTGCAATGATTGAACTACGAAGCAATTTTCCATAAGGTATCTCTGGTTTTGGGTTTTTTTTGTCTGTTGTTTTTTTTCCTTTGTCACTTCTGTTTTAGAGCAATATTATGAACAATTATTATTATATTACTAACAACTCCTATAGATTGTTGTTGCTTTTATAACTAAATAAGTGTCATGGTATGGTATTTGTCTGTGAAAGAGATCAAGCAGATTCAGAAGTACAGTTAGGTTCTCTCTTTTCTTGTTACATGGTGAATGATATCTAAACAACTCAGTCATTGAAATAAATCCAAAGAATATAACATGTGATTCTACTCATAAGATAGTCAATGTGTCAGGTAATTTCTGTATAACTCAGCTAATTTGGATGAATTTGTCCCCAAGAGACTAACAAACTGTTAATGGTCACTATATATAGTTGATCAGTTGCATTGCTTTATTATATTTTGTATAGACTCTTCTTTGCCCTCTTTCTCACAGTAGTACTTTCCAGTAATTTGTTGTGATGTAAATTTTCTTCTTCTGTCAGTTTCTTCTCTCCATTTTGCTAAACATTCTGTTTTGATAAGGCTGTTTTGTTTGTTTGGGTTTTTTTATTATTATTTTTGTTTACAATGTATATTGTCATATCAAAGAAATACAACTGGCATCCATATCAGAATCTTTGTGGGATACCTGCACCAGGTTGATAAAAATCTGCTGGGTGCAATAGTCCTTTTTGCAGTTGTCACGGAGGCACCCACAAAACAGACAGCAGTAGCTATGCAGAATGCAGTTTTTATTGTAGTCGAAGTTACTTAGCAGTTCTTTTGGCAAAAATAAATTACAGGTTTGGATGTCAGTCAGGAATACACTGCTATATGGATAATTCTTAAGCTTTAAGGACTATTCTTTCTCAAAAGATGAATCAAGATGTGCACACACTCACTCATAAAGGGAAAACTTCCCCCACAAGGGTACCCAAAGATGACAAGAGTTCACTCAAGGATACAGCCAAAAGAAACATTCAATTACCAAAGCAGGCATGAGGATCACTCAATCCATGGAAGTATCTTTAGGTGGTATCCCATACATCCAGGGGGAGGGCTCAACTGCAAGGCTTATTTGCCCCACGGAAACCAACTCCAAATCAACTTTCTGTCAGGGCTCTGTTTATAACCTGCTCAAGTATGCACTGTGGCCATTCTAATTAGTTGGGGGCAAGCCCATGGCAAATGCAGGCTAGGGGCCTGGACCTTGAGTTGCTGGTTGTCATGAGGTGCTGGCAATTGCTGTGAGGCACCATTTAATGGTTGTGAGCTTCTAACCCATCTTGATCAGGTCTCTGGCAAGCCCTGGCCTTTATTAGATTTTTGTCAGGTTGGTTGCACCTGCCACAGCAGTAACTCTGAAATTCATGGCAGCTGTGAGCACTTTGCACCATGAAAAATGAAGCCTCAAAAATATAGCAGGGAACAGTTAAAAAGATGGTTGACCAATATCTGCATGAGAGCATTTGTTTTAGTATCCTGAAAATAAGTGATGTAGCACATGAACTTCTGCAGCAAATGCGCAAGAAATAGACTGTCAGCTTGAAGTATTACCTTTGGCTTTTCAGCTGTTGTAGTAAAATGCACATTTTTTTCATTGTACATTTTATCTAATGATCCTTTGCAGAAATGTCTGTGTAGGGTCTCTGCAAATGCAAACTTGGAACAAATTACCTGACAAAGAAAGGTATAGCTTCCTCTATCTTTAGGAAGTCTTTTCTTTCTGGGATTTACGTTATGTGATGAAAGGAGTCAGGTGTATCTTCCTACATCCCAAAATCTATAAGTAGTTGTCTTTCATGTAGCTGTTCCAAAAAAAACCAACCCAAAAACCAACCACCCCAAACCAGCATGTACTCACTCTCAGAAATAGTGTTTCTAGTAATGATAGAATACTTAGTTTAGTACTTTACTAAGGACAAAAGTTTGCCTGAGTCACATTCCAAATGATGTCAAAAGTTAATAATGGTGAAACGATCGTGATTTGCACTTCAGAGCTGGAATGAATGCCCTAAAAGAATACATGTCTCTTAAGAAATAGTTAATCAGGTATGTCATCCTACTTGCCTCTTCATCACAATTTATTTGTTTGGTATGATGGAACCAGGTGTGTTCGTGAACACTGTTTTGAATCATAAACAAATTAACTCTGCAATTGGAAAAATCCCTCCATTATTGCAGCCTGTCACCTACTCACCATCTAAAAAAGGTGGTTTCTTATTTTCCGGGTACACATAAATAATTTTGATATTGTTAAAATGGAGAAAATCAAGGTCAGATACTTGTGAAGCCACTCAAATCTGATTGGAAGAAGCATTTTTTTTGTATGAACTTCATATTATAGCAGTAAAATTGAGACTGAAAATGTATGTATTTTTCTGAGTCACGGGGATCAGAAAAAGGAATACAGATTTTAAATTTGGAAGGTGAATGAAAAACCATCCACATCCTATTTCTTTTCCACTTTGCCTAAAGATATAACAAAAATAAAGTAGTGCTCTTACAAAGTGGTTTAATGAACAAAAGGGTTTGAATTTCTATCTGATAACCATTTACAGATGGATATACAAAAGCAATACTTCAAAATGTAAAAGATAATCAATGTGAATAAAAATTGGGCTTTGAATACTTTACTGCAATGTTATTACTTCCTCTGTGTGGTGTGTTTCCAATTTGGAAAAAATAAAAACCCAACTGTGAGCAGGAAAAAAATATATCCTTCAATAGTCACTGCATTTGTTGAGAAGATCTAATGGTTTTATTTTCATGCTTAATGCCTGTGAAGTTCCACAGACCATAATTTCTAAATCCATCAGGAATACCACTGTAGTACTGTTGCCTTCAAAACTATCTGTAATGGATTGCTTGCTTTTGATTTGTAGAGTGACATGGCAACCAGGATTAACTTTCACCCCTCTCCCTTCAAACATGTATATATTTTAGACCCCATTTAAAAAAAAATTAAAAAAGGGGAAGTCATAACTGTTAGATTAGATCATGTTTTTGAATTCTGGACTCTAAGATCCCTGCACCCAGGCTGTTAAAACTAGAAGATTGATACTTAATGATGTTTCTTGCCCTTTGTTCCCCCTGTCTAAGCTATAAAGCAGATTTGACAAGCTCTTTTAAAAAGTGCTTGAAGAAAAGGAGAAGACAAATGAGAGGAGGGAGGGAGAAAATAGGGTCTTAGGAGAGGCTTCGGCATCTGAAGATTTGAGGAATGACTTCTGAATTTGGCAAGCCCACAAAAGTATCTTACAAATATGTATATTTGACACAAAAAAAGGTATTCTTCCCTCGATTAAAAGATCAAAGTCAGATGCAGTCTGAGTTTCATACCTAACTATACACACATTTGCTTCTAGCAAAACACATTTTCTTTCAGTGGTATCTTTGAAATTAGTAAATGTGTATAAGACATAAATACACATAAGAAATCATTCTAGGCATGAGAATCCTTATGAAATGAAGAGTTTGTAATAAATTATTGTTTCTAAATTTAAAAACAGCAGTACTGAGTAAGATTTGGAGGATTAGATTGCTTTTGTGTTTGATGTAGCATCTTTCAGTGTAACATATATTATTATGACGTTTAAACCTTATTGTCAGTAATGGTTGTGGTCCAGAGAAGAGTTAGGAAGTGGATTAAGGAATTGTAAACAATTGTTTTGTTGTGGGGGATGTAAAGAAATAAAAACTGTAGTGTCTTTAGTTCTTCCAAAAAAGATACAGTATCATAGAAGACTCTTCAGTTTAGCAGTGATAGTAATAGTAAATCATATGGCTAGAACTTAGAATGAGAAAATTTGAGAGTAAATTAATACAGAGTTTTCATTAGAAATACTTATCAGAAGCCACTTTGCATTCTCTGCAAATGAAAATTCCAAAATCAAGGGAGGTTTTTTTTTAGGGGGTCCCCTTTTTTTTTTTTTTTTTTTTTTTTTTTTTTTTTTTCCTGATACTTAATTCAAACACAGTTGCTGGACTTGAATGGATATTTATTTAGGGAAGGTTGTGGTTTGCTTTATGCAGGTTAAAATGAATGATTGCACAAGTTCCTTCTTGCCTTAGAATGTGTGATTTGGGGTTGATTGTTCAGTCTGCCTCTAGTTTTTATGCTGGTGTATCTTCATCAGAGGACATGTTTCCAGGGAAAAAAGAAAATAAAAAGTAAAGAGGAGAGCATAAGTTGCAGGTGAATAAATTAATTTATTGAGATGACCTTATCTTTTGAGTGTGGCCAGGTGGAAGAATAGACTAAGGGAAAACTTTTCAAATGGAAAAACAACTATCTGAGCAATCTTTCCTCCTATGCTGTAAAGCCTGTTACTGAAAATTGCTTAAATGCATTAATAGATTCCCCCCCGCCTTTTTGTGTGTGAGATAGCACAATCTCAAGTCTCCTGTCAGAAGCACTTTATTCTGAGAACTTTGCCCAATTGTTTGTTTCCAGGGTCTTAAGTCTGAAAATCCCAGACTTTGTTCATCTCTATCTTAATTTCCTCTTTTTTCTCTTTTCAGGTCAGAAAGTAGTTCCAAATTGCTAGGTCAGATTTTGTATTAATTCTAGACACCTTAATCTTTTCACTTGTCCCATAGATACTTAATATAGTATTTCTAGGCAATATTCCAAATTTTCAAAATGTTATCAAGATACAGTTTTTCTCTGGGTTACCTGTCAGGCATGAAAATAGAACTTGGTTATCACCCAGTATCAAAAGCTACTCCAGTTTAAATAATTGATGTAATGGACTAACAGTGCAACATAATTGATTTGCATATATGCTTCTTAAAACATCAGAAGTGAATGCATATTTGGCCTAGATGACTTTACATCCCATGGACTGCAGACTTGAAAAAATGAGAGAACCTTTGCTATAGCATTAATGAATCATTATAATATATCAGATAATTAAAGGTTGCTTTAATAGTTTTCAAGGGAATTTAGTAATGATGTTCTGAAAAAGGAGAAAAACTTCTGTGCTTTTTGTAGCTTTCAGTGGGGTGTAAAACATGGGCTACTTGAGTGGCGTTTCAGTTTAGTAGAGAACAGTAAAACAGAAAACAATTTAGGCATGGAAATGGAAAGAAATTTGCATGTTCCTTGCTTTCTGGTCATCAGTTCCCCTTCCGTCTGAAGGATAATGAACGTATTAACAAAGGAACCAGAAGGATGAAAGAGATACTGGTGGTATCCCTACAAAGAAAAAAAAACTGCTGTGTGAGGTCAGTCCTTATTAGGTGACAGAAACTTCACATGTGACAGTGACTTTTGAGTGACCCAGCTGTTGAGGAAATTGCCAGCAGAGTTTATCCCTTAGCAGGCACCAGAAATTTGCTCCTTGGTTGAATGTTCTCCTTGTAGTTTTTATAACAAAATCAGGTGGGAAATTCCCTTGTTGTAACATTCTTAACAGTACCTTTGATGCGATTTTTCTGATGTCTAGAGGAAAATTAGCTCATTCTTCATACTTAGTATAAATCATTTAAACCATCATGGAACAATTAAGCATATAGCTGCTGGAGATATGTGGCACTGGTAACAAATATACCCAATTTAGGTACCACAAAAACCAGCATTTCTTCAGTACCCCAAAACTGTTCCGTGAACATTTCACAACTCTGATGATGCCCAGTCGGCCTCCTTTAATGACATTACTGTAAATTAGGCAGTAGGGTGGGGGGGTGTTTCAAGTTTGTGTCGAAATGATGTACAATTGGACAAGGACAAATTGGAATATGTACAGAGAAAAGTCTAGGAAGGGCAGGCTAGAAGGAGGACATACATCCCATACACTGAATTACTCCTTCTGGAAACATTTGCAGTGATAGTCTGCAGCTAGTTCTTACTGAAAGGGCTAGGGAGTTAGCCAGAGTTAGTTTTAAACTCCTATGTGAAAGAATTGCAGAAATATGTTGAAGGTTGAATTGTAGCAACTAAGTCATACCTTTCAATGCCTTTCATTTAGAGACAAAACAAATGCAATAAGCTCACAAGGTCTGTTTATTTTATAGTTACAAATAGGATTGATTTTATTCTGTTTTCTCAGAGATGGCCTCAAATTGAGAAGCTCTTTTGATATATGTTTTAAGAATTCCAGAGCTCATCACTGGTTGTTTCAGTTTTTGTGCTTTTACCAGTCTTTTTTATTGGGGAAAAAATTTTTTTCTTCCCCTCTGGTCCTTAATGTAGACTAAAGCCCTTTTATTAATTTTTTTAAAATTTAAACCAGCTGCCGTGTTAATGTTCTAAATGACAACTTCTGCAGCAGTGACGTTACCATGAAGGTTGTTACAATGTGTTTAAATAGTATTATATGTGTTAAGATCCAAAGGAGCAACAATGGCATTTTGGATCACAGATTACTTCCTACTCCCCTGCCAAACCCTGCAAAAACCAAACACCTCTCTCCACCCCAGGCCCCCAGCTCCATACAGATTTATGGGACTGTCCCAGAGGTCCTGAATTAATAATATGTAGCATGTGCACAAGAATGATAGATGGAACAGGAATGGCTTATGTCTCTGTTAAATGCTGTGTTGTAAAAGTTGTACCAATATATGTTTCTGAGACAGGTCCTATTTCTCTTTCTTTCCTGAAGGTTGCTAATCTCCTGGGCAGATAAAGAAGGTGGTAGCTTCTGATGTTTTGGATTTTAGAACCCTGTAGTGTACTGCATACTTTGAAGGGAAGTAGTAAAGCACCATTAATTTTTAAAATACAGTTCAGAAGCATTATGTTTTCTTTTACCCTGCAGTTTTCAGTCCAAATGACTGAATTTCAGATTAAGGAAAACAAAAAAACAACTAAGAAAACAAGTGCAAAGCACCCAGGAGTGCAAGTGGGAGATAGGGATCATAGTGAGTCATTCTGTAATATTTTGTAGCTGAAAAGAAAAGCTGTGACAGCTGCCTCATCACAAAGGTTGTTTTGCGTTTAAAAGTGAAGATTATATAGACAACAGAGGAGCAGTCTCCTTCCCACTCTATATTCAGCTCACAAAGTCAGTCCTGTAAACGGGAAGAAACAATTTTGGGAAGTACTTCAAGTTTTTTACGTTCCTCTTCATTGCAGGTAGGATAAAAAATTGTAAAATTGTGGATGGTGAAATGCGTACAGAACAAATTGACTTAATTTCAATTTCACGTCTTCAAAATTGTATATATTCTGTATTGTCACTTTAAATGGAAAGGCACAATGCAATGGGAAAATCATAATGTTTATTCCTAAAATGTCAAGATGGGATGTTTTTAACATCATTACAGTAGCATTTATTTATTATTAAATGTTACTTACACCTCTTCTGCAGTAAAGAGAATAAAACACAGATCACTTGAGGAACCAGGCAACCCTGAAGCGTGTCTTTGCTAGGAAAGTATGAAAGACTAAACTACTATTTAGTATCTTGAAGGTCATTCCTAAATCAGTCTTCAGACATAATTTGAATATGGATTCTCAAGGTGCTGTTTGATCAAAACCTTCATTTGTGGCAGAAATGGTTCAGCAGGCTGGACTTGTGTTGGAACAGAAGTTGTGCTATCAATCAGCTACTGAAAACAGAAGGTTTTTGTAGCCTGTATTAGAGGAGTTGAGCTATTCTAAGACATGAGAACCTTGGGTTCTTGGTTAAGCTATCACATAGCTGGGAACCTGAAAATACAGGGAGCAGAAGGCTTTTGGCTCTGTAGAATGGGATGTGAAGGAAAAAAAACCCCTCTGCTCAGACAGGCTTGTACAGCCCTGTTCTAAAAACTGTCTGGAGCAGTTGAGTGAATCTTCCTGGTTTCAAACAGTAGAGGGGCTGAGTCACAGGAGCCATTTGCTGGGTTTCCTTGCAGAAAGATTTGCAAGAATAACTTTTCTTTCCTGGAGAATGTGAAGGAATGCACCAAAACATTGTGTATTTTGAGACAAACGCAAATTCTTTTTCTCTATGTAGAAGTGAAAATTCTGTTTCTCTTCTGGTATTAGAACTGATATTTTTTTCCATGTCAGAGCTGTATGATAATGTGGCAGCTTGATCAGCTCTGTCATTTGCTATCATCTGGATTCTGTGGTTGAGACCAGCCTTCAAGAACAGATGTTTCTGATGGCATAGGTAACAGGCCAAGATGTACAGAAGCTAGGCATGTCTGTAACAGCAGTGTGTCATTTGTACATACAAACCAGAAAATGAGTGGTTTACACTAGTTCCTCACAGTCCATGCTGAATGGCACTTTGTGCGGAGCAAGAGCTACTGGATATCATCTAGCAGATTTTTCTTGCTCGCTATGGCCAAATCTATTTTTACTGAAGATCAATATGGGAAAGCAATGCCAGCAGGCACTGAAATGTAATAGAGGGTAAGTGTGAACCATACTTCAGACTTGTGTGCAATGAAATAATGCATACCGATATAAGCCACTTAATTCTCCTGAGATCATCCACAAGTTGAGACTGTGTAGCTTCTACAACAGGTTGTAAATGTCCTTCTAATTACTTTTTTAAGGTCTCCTGCATGCTCTGTATCAGTTTAGCTTGAAATTCAGTATTCCCTTTGTTTTCCCTTTTCTACCCTATAAACTGTTCTCTCCTCCACTACTGAAGTACTGGGCTTCCTAGGAGGCCTCAGTTACCTGCAGAGGCAGATGTGCTAAATGGCAGTGCAAGGATGATTTGTTGAAGCAAATTTGAAAGCTGACATCTGATACTACCTGCGGCACTGCCGAAGAGGAGCATTGACAACAAGCTGTTAAAAATGACTTCTAATAGCCGAACAAAGTAGATGAAACATCAAGAAAATCTCCTTGTTCTTACTGATTGCCTAATTTAATTGCCACAGTTCTATTGAATTTTTTAATAGAACAAAATGAGATTTTAATGTAATCTCACCGAGGTTGGTTCTAATTAGATATATTAATTTATTATGACTGTCTTGGCTAGAAGAACTCAAACGACTCATTAATTTCTTTTGTATGAAGTTATTTTAGATGGAGTCCCAGAACCTTCCAGCTATATTTAAATTTTTGGTCATATGGGTTGATAAATAGTTGTGAACCTAGATAAGACTGTGGGAAGACCAAATAAATTATTTTATTTATTCTGCTGAAATTCAAACTCTAAAAGCAAGTAAAAATTTTTGAAAATACTGATATTTTATAGATACAAATCTGTAAGCTTCTCAGCCATTGATACATTAGTGGTATCAATCTCTTTGATTGTTGCAATGAGAGTGAGACAGGGCCAACTAGATTTCTTTGCTTACATGGCTGTTTGAAGGCCTAATCAGCTTCCAGTTTCATGTTGATTCTCAGTGACTTAAAAACCTAGATGGGAAAAGAAGCTGTTAGTTTAATTTTGTTGGATGGAATATTGAGGGACTTGCAGTACAGTGCATTTTTTGCTTTCAGGCAAAATACATGCTTGAAATATGGTTTTGTGCACTTAATTTCATTACTGCGAGACATTTTGAATCAGACATAATCTTGAAGTTCTTTTGTATCATCTAAATTTGGTGATTTTCTTCCATGGTTTATGTGTTAAATACATGGGCTTTATGGGACCATGAGGAATGGAGAGGAAAGTTTATATAGATTCAAAGGGGCTGTTCTATACTGAGTCCAGAGAGGACTTTGCTTCCTGCTATTTGATGTTAGCTGTGGTATGTATGTACTTGTGAGGAAATGCAAAGCTTTGGCAACACTGGGCATATTTGGATTCTCAGTTTATAGTTAGAAATACAACAGCAGTTTGTTATGTGTTCTTTGCCCCTTAAAACTTTACACAGTAGTTAACCACCTCAAATTACAGTTGCTAGATGACTCTTGATCCCAGTATATTCTCTTCAACAGCAATTGTTTTACAATACTGCAAAGTGCTACAAACGTCTCTATTACACGATGCAAGTGAATTTGCTGCTTGTGAAAGTGAAATTCCACAAGTATCTCTTCCAGCCAGGAGTCACATTGATGCCATACCATTGTGTGATTTTTTTTTTTACCACTTGAAAAGGGATGAAAAACTGTTCTCTTTCCTTTTTTTCTGTGAAAATATAGCTATAAACATCAACTGTTAGGTGTCTTTTTAGTGTCGTATGAAACATCCTCAGCAGACCATCTTAAGGCAACAGAGAAGTATTTTAGTCAGCAATTTGAGCCTTGGTTTATCACAGTTAACTAACACAAAACACAGAAATACCAACTATTCTATTTTGCTATTTATCCTGAAACATAACTCTAAGTATAACTTCTTTGTATTGTAGCTGACTATTATTTTCAGAACCGTAACGTGCATCTTAGGTGGAAAGTATGGGACATACCAGTGAGTACTCATAACAAAAGTGATTGTCCATGCTCCTCTGATAATGAGACAAAGCTGTTGAAAGAGAAGAAATCAGGAATAAACTTTAATCTTCACTGAATACGATGACGTTATCTGAATGTTAGTGGTACTTACTTTTTTACAGAAAAATTGAGTTTTCTGTATTGAAAATTTCTGTGGTTTGCACAGCTTTTTTTATTTAGCAGCACACATAAAGTGACATTTTTACTACCTCTTAGTCCTCTTTGAACAGAGCCAAATGGATTAAGCAGAATTTCACGTTCAGATGTATAATTATCCAGAAACAGTGTATTTCTCTAGAAAATGCGACAGAGGCATAAGCAAGGAATTAGATGTCTCTACCTAAATACCTGCTATGTAATGCAGTTTCTGGAAATGGGAAATAGATTAGGAAAGGGAAAGGAGTATTTTCTGTCTCTATGAGAGACAATTAACTTAGTGAGCCAGGGAGGTTTCTAATTTGGAGCAATGTTTAAGGTATTTTCGTTGCCTGATATGGTGCTGGTGCACAGGCCTCAAGAAGGGTTCCTAATTCTCACCCCCAAGCACTCCCCAGATCTGTGTTAACTCCCCAGATCAGTAAGCACCTGAGGTTCAGACTGCTCTGGCAGCCACAGCAGAGACACCTATCTATGTTCTGGCAAGCCATGTGTCAGGAGAAAAGGGGACGAGTTGGCTCCCACTTTGAAACATTTTGGTACGCTTACAACTAGTGTTAGGTTGTTAGTTAAAGGAGTTTGTGTAGGTTAGGGCCTTGGCTTCTTTTGGATCAATTCCTGAAATGTAAAATACCAATAAGAATAGGGAGCTAATTCCCAGTTTCATAGTGATGTTGTCAGGATAATATGTTTAATAAATATGTGGTTATGCTAAACATATTAGTGTCCGAAGATGTTCCTAAGACTGTAGCAGTGATCTGTTACATGTTTTTATTTCATTGACTCTTAATTGTTTTATTCTCAGGCTCACACTGAGAAGAAAACTGTGCCCTTATGATCCTCATTTCTCAAGTCAGATTTAATCCATTCTTTCCTTGCAGAATATGTCCATAGGCATATAAGACACATAAACCAAGGTAAAACTTAAATTTTTAAAAAGGAAGATTGTCCCTTAAGTCTTCAACTTCTTGTAGCCTTCCAAACAAAACTCAGAAAAAAAAATAGCTAAGTATGAAGACTCTAGTTGGCAGTAGTGTTTGTAAATGATCGTTAACATATCAGGAATGAGACTAGATTTCTGACTTGGCAATGTTTTACTGTATTATTGCACAAGCCACATTTGCCGCTCTTCCCGCTCATCTCTCTCTGGCATTATTAAAACCTGCCTTTTTGTCTTTAATAGGTACTATTGAGCATATTTGTCTTGTAGGGCTTTGTTTCTGCTGCTTCCTGCTTGCAGTGCTTGGAGCACAACTTAGCCCTTTTTCCCCCCCCCTTGTATTCTACTAGTGAAATGAGCCATGTAGGAAGATGGCATGAGAAGGAGTTTGATAAGTAGAATTAGGAAAAAAAGAAATCCTTATGGTTAGCTTGAGCTGTTCTTGCTAGACACAGAGACACCTTTCTGCTAAATCAGACTTGACTGAACACTTGCAACAGGCTGTGAATGCCCTGATGGTTGACAGCTCCTGTTTCAGGTTTCCTACATGAGAGCATGATTCACTATGAACTGATCCACTGCTGAAATTGAATCTTAAAGCTTTCTGCAAGTACTATGCTACACTCTTGTCATGCAGGAGGGAAATAGTCTGTTGCTCATTCTAACTGTGAAATGAGCCAGTGCTATATGATTACCCTTCAGTTTGACTCTGGGAAGTAACTTGAACCTCATCAGACTATGAGTTGTTTGGTTTCCCTGTGTAGGTGGGTAGTCTTTTCACAGGCTTTCTGAAGTGTTGCTGTAATTGCTGATTTGTGTTGATTTTTCTTTTCACATAACACCATATGCTGCAGTTGAGAGATGTGTTTATAACTTGTTTTCACACAGACTTAAGTCCTGAATCACACACACATTGCATTGCTGCAATTTCCTTTGACAGTCAAGAAAGTCTGTTACAGTTGTGGACTCGTTAAAAGGCAGACTTCTTGTGGAAAGCAGTAGACAGAGTCTGTGTAGCCTAAACAAAGGTGGAATGATATAACAAATGTGTAAATGAACTTGTGATAGTTTCACATTTGTGTCAGTTCACACAATGTAATAAGAAAGATTCTCCGAAAAAAAGGAATTAAAAAATGCTTTGCGTGAAACATTTCCATTTTCTTGCAGAAAGAAGTGATATGGTAGTGATAGCTTCCATGAAAAATAAAAGTAAAAAAAATTGTAAACCAAAAAAGTTCTCATAAATTTTCAGGAGGATGAGTGTTTATGGATAAGAATACCCAAAATTATAAGTAAGCCTTAGAAAAGAAATTATTCCAGTTCTAAGTTTTAAGTCAGTTTCAATCAGTGGGGTGAGAACTCCCTTCGTGACAGCTTCCCATGTGTCTGTCTCTGCTGGAGTGTTAGAGAAAAATAAAGGGCGTATCCAAGGCTAGCCACTGTTAGAGATGGAACCCGAGGCTACAGTTATCTCCATCCTGACAATACCCACATTCCTATAGCTCTCCTGCATTCTACCATTCTCTTCATCATTGCAAATACACAAGCTATTTTCTTTAAGTCAGGTCAATACCTTGGCCATTATCAAAACAACTTGATGAGCCAGAAAGTCATGTTACAATGGTTTTTCAAACTTACAGAAATAAATTCAATAGAAGAGTCTCAAATCTTTTGGGAGAAGCGACAGTCTAATCATTTAAGCAACATGTTCATTATGAAATCCCAGAACATGCCTTATGGGGCAGGAGGATATATATATATTTGGTTATTGAACTTCATTTTCTTCATGAATTTAGTCGATACCTATGTAGGCAGAATGAACGTGTCCATTATTGTGAGACTTGCTATGTAACCGGGGTGTGCATGATAGGATAAGAGTATACTTACCAGTGGAAGCGATGTTGCCATCTATACAGTGGTGATTTTCTGTGCTTGTTGTTTTAGCTTCCTTAAATTCACAGAAAGCTCAATTAATTCTTCCCAAGGTGTGAATAAAAAAAGTAATTAACCACAATTGGCTAAGTTCTTTCCAGTTATTTAATGTAATTGCCATGCTTTTTCAAGTATGTCACAGTGATGTAGGTAGAGATGGTGAGAAGAAATTCTGTTCCGCTGGGGTACAACACTGCTGACCATTGGGAATGGCGTGTGGATGTGTAAGTGAACATAGTGCTCATACTGTTTGCTTGTTAGGGTTATTAAGCCATTATATTTTCCACTGAAAGGAACTTTTTAGGCATTTTAACGCTTGGACTCCTCTTCCCCAAATTCTTGTTATCTGCTAGTCTGATTCATCTTGTAGGAATGGGCCATCTACTAACCTCTGAACCTCCAGCTCACTCCAGTGCCCTTGCTTCTGGAACAGATGAAAAGTCAGTGCTAGTCTGAGTCTCCTCTACAGCATGTGGCTGAGAGCATAGGACTGATCCCTTCTTGCTCCTTCTCTGAAGAGAGCCTTTTCTTGCATCTGAAATGCAGTAAATGGAAAGGGCATTCTGTTTGGTGGAGAATTTTGTACTTCAGATCTTTTTTATTCTCATACAGAGTGAAAGCTCCAGCTTCTGAAATTCTCTGTGAAAAATGAAACTGCTGGCTTGGAATAGATGACAAGGCTGATGGGTAGGGAGATGCAAGTCCTGGAGTGATGGGGAACTGAGGAGCTAAGTAAGCAATGGAGAAGTCAGGCACTGAAGAGCACTAGAAGTGCCCCTCTACAGCAGTCTGCTGCGGGGAGTGGGGCCGATTTTTGACATCTCCCACTGCTTAGAAGGATGGTGGATGCTTGGTGGATGAGTGTTGGAGCAAAAGTGATAGAGTACATTCTCTATCCCTTCCTCATCCTCCACTCCCTTCAGTCCCATAGGGAGAGTACCCAGATGTGTCATCTGAAAAGAGCTGTGATTCAAGCTTCCCTGTCACCATGGGAGACCTGGGGTTAGGTACAGCATGTACTAGCCCCACAACTTTGACACAGCATCAAATAGCAGTTGTTTTGTATGGAAGTAGTACCACGTGGTTGCATTTTTATTTCTGCAAAGTGAAAATTTTCCCAAACTGCTGTTTTCTTATCAAGGTAGGTATTATTTATAGAGATAGTACTTTGCTATTTGTTGTTGTGATACTGTCCTGTGATACCTTAAGGCCACCTTCTTCATGAGTAAAGCAATTAATTTTTGACTTCCAAAAGGGAACGCCTACAGACTTCCATTGGCTTGTCCTTTTGGTGAATTTTGTGAAGTTACTAATTGAGCAGCAGCAATATTGTTAGTCATGATGGCATTGTTTCTGACATGTTTCTGGTGTTTTCTGACATAAGATAAAAATTAAGGCCAGGTATGAGCTGCCTCTTAAAATAAGGAAACCTTTATAGGCATAATGTCTGGTTAGCTGTTTACTTCCTAGGGATGTATATGATGAAATATCTGTAGATACTGTAGCATACATACTAGCTACCCTATATCTAATATCTGATAAATTCTTGGGCATCTAAACCTAAATCATATTCAGTCTCAAAGTTTATTCAGTATATTTTTCAGAAGAAATACAATCTTACCACAAGATATAAACTGACTTTCAGCTACCAGAGAAGAATGTTGTGCTTCTGAGAATTTCATATGATGAATAGCAGAACTTATTGCATACTAATGTCACATTAAGAAATCCTGATTAGAAGTCATTGAAATTTAGGTATAGGGACAGAAGTTGAACTTTTTGCTCATATGACTTCTGATTTTTAATGCTCTTGTGCTTCTTACAGCAAATTTATCATCTGCTAGATAATATTACATTCAGGGCTTTTCTAATGCTTGATTTATCAAGGACACTGAATTATTTTGTATTTTATCCCAAATACCATGAGAGGAAAAGAGACAAGGTTGCTGTCATGAACTGACTATTGCAAAATCATAATTCATGACTCTGCTCATTGTTGGTTGTGGGTGGGTTTTTTTTGTTGTGGGGTTTGTTGTTGTTGGGGTTTGTTTGTTTGTTTTTTGTGGAATTGTTGTTCTCTGTCAGCTCATATATTTTTTTAACATTTAATCAGCTCCTTCAGAGGAAAGCCACCATATTTTCTTCTTGGCTTTCTGTATGACCTCTGGCAGTCACTTAGCTCTTCTGTTCCTTGATGTAATTACATGTAGAAAGTGGCGATAATTGCCCCCATTGAGAAATATTTTAAGAATTATCCCTTTACAAATCAAGAAGTTTCGGGGGGTGAGTGAGAGGGGGGCCAGCCTGCTAATTAATGAAAAAACAAAACCCGACTCTGCTGGATTGCCAGCTGTGCAATTTCACTTGTGGTTTACTGAACTTTCCCATTTGAGCAGAAAGTCATATGAAACTGTGAATGGATTTTGAATTGTGTCTCAGATATTCTTCTCCGCCTCTGCTGAAACTGTGTATGAAAGAGCTAGTCACCAGTTCCACCTACAGGGTTTTGTAAGTTTGTTACGAAAAGGGGACACTTTTCTGGTTATTCACTTCACATGAACCAATCAGGCATGACAGCTAAACAGACTGAGCTTATCATTTCCCCTTATATTGTGTTTAAGTCAAAGAGTGATTGAGTTGGATTAGTTTATCTTCCTTTTAACTAGACGTTATGACAATATTTGAATCGCTCAGAGAAGCTTGTGTTTGACTTCGCTGCCCGAGTTACTGGCAGGGTAAAAGAGAAATCTAAAGCCTCAACAAGTCTGTGATTTGCTGTGCAGTAGCCTTTTGCCATTTGTGTACCTGGGCAAAAACAAGACATGGTTTATGGCTCTAAAGTATTCCTGGGAAAACAGAGACCTGTTGACTCTGCAAAAATGAAGCTTTTTAAAAAACATTTGGTTAGTACAGCCGTTAACAGAGTGGCAAAATGTAAATGATTATTTTAATCCTGCTAAATGTTTTCTTTGGCTGATCTCATGTATTTCATGCTAAAATTGATTTTTAAACATGAGTATAAGCAGTCAGACCCTTCCAGTTCACTGCAACTGGTACCCTGTGCAAGTGAAGGCATATACAGCAAGGGCTAGAAGAAACTGGGCTCTGTCTTCTTTCCTAATAATTGATCAAGAAGAAATGTGTGAAAAATTGTACTTCTACGTTGTTATTACGAAGTATTTCTCCGGACAGTACAACAAGAAAATGCCTTTTTAAATAAATAAATTTTCTTTATTTTTACAAATAATGTAGAACACCTGCTTTCAGATAGCAACACAATCTTATAGACTCTTCCCAAGGATAAAATGTGTGGGTATGGGGAATATGTTGGGTGACGTTTCCAAAATGGGCATCTACCTTTTGAAACCCAAGGTTCAAGGCACAACTATAGTGTTCAAACTTTCTGGAAGCGCTATATGACTAATATCGTTAAAGGGTCCAGACATATGAACTTAAATTGCCATATAAACTTAATCTTGCCTTGGCAAAGTAGATACTGGCAGTATTTGATTGAATATTTTTCCATTTTTCTTCCTAGACTTTTAAGTGATGGTATTTATTTAAGTTACTCAATGATTCCCCAAAGCCATGAAATATAGCTTTGCTGTGGTTCTAGGACTTTATTTAAGATGACTTCTGCTGGAAGTCCTGGTGACTATGCATACTACTTCAGTTGTACCCCTGCAAAAGTGACTGGGAAAGTGGAGACACCTATGGCTAGTAATCTGAGAGGTGAGGATAGACTTTAAGCTCTCTCCATGTTTCCTCATGTGTAATGAACCTTGTCCAGGACAAGTCAAGATAGAACCTTTGACAGTCAACTGGATAGTTATGTTGTGTGGAGTTTGGTACTCTTCTGGAGTTCCTTGCAAAAATGCAAGTCTTAAGAGGAAATCTTCCCTAAGGTAACAGTTACTGTTCAGTGGGGCAAAAGTGATTTACTTTCTGGAAAATTGAGAGTGACTTGTGCTTTGAAATGTGGCCAGAAATGAGCAACCTCTTCCTTGCGCTCCTGAGTGCATCTGCCATAGTTGAGGTCTCAAGGAGAATATGCAGAAAGGTCTTTGCTGTATTTCACATTTCCAAGGACACATACCTGGCTGGAGGGAGAGCTGGTGAGAACTTGCTCTGTACTGTGCTGTAGAGAAATCAGGAGGAAGTTCAGCTGGCAGTGAAAGACTGCAGCCCTCAGCATCACTGCCTGTGCTGAGTGGGCAGAGAGGAGACAGCCGCTTCTCCTCATGGCCTGACCACTGCTCCCTGACTGAAACGGGAGCTTAGGTGTGGCAGGAAGACTGACCTGCTGGCTGGTCGTTTTGAGGGCTACTATCATGCAGTAGCCATTTAGTTTTATCAAGGCTCCTCTGTGTCAGGCTCTGCACCCCCTATCTGGCCAAGTACCTTTAGCTTTGTATCCGTTTGTATTAAAATAGTATGGCCTTTTTTTGAGCCACTACTTGTGCTTTTGAAAGAATTCCCTGGTAACCACCTCCCTGTGGGATAAGTCAATCCTTTTGAATCCTGAGCAGCAGTTATGACACCTTGCCTCTTACTGTGACACAGACTGCTTTCACACACCAATTAAGCAAGCTACCTGGAATGATGAATGGCATGTTTTAATGTGAGTCTCCTGCTATATTGGCAGGCAGGAGTGCAAAACAGTAATTTACAAACTTCAAAAAGATTCTCCAAAGCTAAGTAAGGTAATAGGAAGCGTAGCTTTCCCACAGTAGTTTTGGCTGAAATGTTGTTGATTATCCACCTGCTGTGGGTGGATTTGAACTTGTAATAAGATGTGATTGTTCTCCACTGATACTGAAACTATCACTTCACAGAAAGTGTTAGGATGTTGATTTGCTATTTAACACATTAGACTATTTAATTACCTGATGTTCATTCTTATCCATTTTATTAATATTGTATGTTTTCTGAAATGTTTTTTGCTTATTTTTAACCTGCATGAGCATTTGCAGGATTTTGGTTGTACATTTTAGGAAAACAACCTGAACTTCAGCAGTACCTCTGAAACATGCAGTGGGTAATTAGTAAATTTAAATTACAAGTGCATATTTTACAATGCATCTACACTGATTCTGTTTAAAGTTAATTCCATGTGGATGTAGACTTAAAAGCCCCTGGCAGCTTCTGCATTATCATGATTCATTTTTTCTTCTTCATTAGTATTGTTACTATTTTAATATTTTAGATTCATTAAAATGCAAGTTTAAATTGCCTGTTCATCATTGTGGTTGCTGTGCAAATAAACAACCATGTCTTCTCCCCATCCCCTCCTTCTCTCCCTGCCACTCTCTAAGTCCAACTATGTGGACTCCAAGTATCTGTTGTTTCATTTTACTTTCCTGTTTAACCTAGAGGATATTTTCCATGCCTAAGCTGACTGAAAAGTTTGAGTATGACTGGGAGACTGTACTGCAGTTTTACCTGCCTATTTGAGTTGCACTTAATGATATCTTTTGCGGAAAAAGGTGTAAGAAAATTAAATGCTTTTGATTTTGGGGCTAATTTTACAAAATAATAACTTTCCTTTCTTTAGTAATCTGATGATTTAGGGAGTAGAAAACCAAAGGAGTGTTATAGCAAGTGACCTAGCTGGTCTGTGGCACCCTTGATTTGGGAAGGCTCTTTCAAGGACTAAAAAGAGTTGATAAAAGTTTTTTTTAACTCTTACTTACTTATACTGGTTTGCACACTATGTCCCCAGATCTACAACTTTCCTTGAGAGTGTTGGATTTTGGGCCTCTAGGAGATGAAAACCTGATATTTTTAAAGTGTTCAATGGTCATCTTTGTGAGTGAAAGCTTTCCCTTTTACCTCAGCTGTGCTTGGCTTTTAACACTCATTTAATGAGCAATTTAATGCTGACAGAGTCAGATTTGATGAGAGTTGCTTGTTTTGCTCTGGTTTAGGGAGTACACATGTGCTCTGCATGCTTTTCTTCTTTGGAAAGGGTGACATGGCCTTGAGAACTGAAGCACTCCAAGAAACATGCCAAGGTGTGAAGCCAGGCAGACATGCCATTCAGGTATCCCATGGGAGACAGCCACACTTGCGCTGTGTTAGAATCATTACAAAGGCTTAGCTGGGAAGTCTGTGGCTTTTAATGCCATTTCATGGTAGTAAAACTTGTTGTCCTACCAGCTAAAAGAGTTGGTGTTTTAATAGAATAAGCATTTGATTAATGAAACAACGTGTACTGTACAGAAGAAATGATCATAAAAAGCTGCTTTTTAACAGCCTAAAGTACCTTTTGCAGCTTGGAACCTTTTATCACCTTGTAAATCGCCCCTTGAGATGAATAGTTGAAGTTAGACAAGGCACACTTCCATTACCAGCATATCCTCCTTCGGATATTATTATAGAGCTTGGGCTGCAGCTGCTTCAAAGCTGCCCTTCTCACCAACACATTTTTACATCTTGCTTTCATTATGCCAAGGGCACATTCTGTGTTATTGCAGTGCCTTTGCTTTTAATAATCTTCTCGATGCAAACATTCAGACCTGAGGGAGGTCCACTGTTTCTCCTTATGGTCACATTCCTTCTCTTACAAGGTGCTGACCATTTTTTGCCACTTTTGTTCTGTTTTATAGATAATGTTCAAAGGTGCTAGTTAAGTCTTAAACTTACTCAGAAGGGGGGGAGGAAGATGTATAATAAAGCGTACTGTAACCTGAATATAGGAGAGAAAATAAAGTTATGTCATTTTCATTATGGAGGATTGAAAACTTCTCATTGCTTTCAGTGGGAGTATAAGTAGAAAAATAAAAGACATGACCCTAACAACAAACAGATGGCATTCCCTTTTCTGTGATTTTGTACACTTTTGAAGTTGTAGAGGAACCGCATAAGCAGTCATGCTTTCAATTATTTTCCCCACTAACAGAGGCAGACACAAAATTTATTTGTTCTTTCTGACTGATTACTCTTCCATTCCAGTCAGTGTGAGCTCTAAATTCTCTTCTGTGAAAGAAAGAGAAATAAACTTCAGAAACTTCTTGGCCTCAAAACCAAAGGAAATATTTGACTAAGTTTATGTTCTCATTTTGCCAACCTCTCTCTTATTTTGCCCTTCTTAGGAATGGAAATGGAGGCTGCAATGATGTGGCTTCAATTTAGTAGAGACGAGCACCCAGAAACTGTGCTTTTTCAGAGGCGTCTCTCCACAGAAAGAATGGGAGAGCCTTGCCGTTTCTTTTCCTTTGCTTTCTTCATCCTTGCTGAGATATAAAATGAGAAGCCAGATTTTATCCTTTTCTTTCTCCACAATAATTGTAATAAATCTGTTATCTCATGTTGCTACTAACCTGAAAGCATAGCCTTATAAATAGAGAATGTGGTAAATCCCATAAAGACTCTAAAATGGAAACACAACACAATGTCAAAGCAGTCAAAATTAAAATAATATGTTCCCAGTATGGCTTCGAAAAAGCTATTTTGTTTCAGAGTAATGATAAGCTTAGAAACAAGAGTATTTTATGATTCCCTATATTTTCATGCAAGAGTCTCAAACCACTTTACAGTTGTAAATTAAGCAGTGTGATAGATGGTGAGGGAAGGAAGTCGCCATCTTGCAGATGGAAAACCAAAAATATTGTGGGGGGAATGTAATGTAACCCATAGTTTGAGGTGGAAGTAGGAAGACAAGCACAGTTGTTTGATTAATGTAGATTCTGTGAGCTTGACAGTCATCCCTCACAATGCATATTTTCATGCAGTTTCAGGAACTATTCTTCAACTACCTTTGCTGTTATAGATCAGTGGTCTTCGGAAAGGAAGTAAGATACTTCTCTTGAGTTAGATTTCTGACTGTACCATTGATTTGCTAGGTATCTATGCCTTAACATAGCTCTGTAGGTCATTTGTCCTTTGTAAACTCATGCATTGATATCCTTGGAAGAACTAGATAAATGCAAACATATTTCTTTCTCTGCTGAATGTACTGGTTTTTAGCTGTCACATCTGTGTGCACACGTTCTTCTCCTCCATCATGCTCCAGAACTGATGATTAAGCACTGTATCCTGTTATTTTGGAAACCATTGGGAGTTTTTCATCAACTAGTGACTCTAGGCCTTGATGTGATACACATCTCATCCTTGCCCTAGGATGTCTAGGTTAGGTCTAATGAATTGTGCCTCTTCATGTCATAGAAGGAAGACTTGTATGACTGGCTCAGATGCAGTCCTCTACACTGTATACCCCTGAAGTTAGATTACTGCAGCCAGCTCGACTCCAAAAGAGTAAGCACTTTTGGAAACTTGTTTTATCTATGGGTCTTGGTCAGAGGAGTTAGAATCCCTTTTTTCTCCTTTTAGTAAATTTACCTTAGCTGAAGTCCCGGGGCAAAACCTTCAAAAAAATATATTAACTGTCTATATTAAGCATTGTTTCCCACAGAATGCAAAGAAAATGAGTTAAATCTGAACTGAATGGCTATATTCTTTGTGCTTTATGGCTTTTATAATACTGCACTTTCACCAAGAAAATATTTAATAACCCAACAGGCCTGTTTGGGGTTTTTTTTATGTCAGCCTTTTGTGTGAAGAGCCAGTGAAACCTCCCCTTTCATTCCTTTTTTCCTGTTCTATTAGTTTCCAGGGTATTTCATCCTTGATCTTAGAAATATTTCCAAGCAAAGCAATGTCATAGAATTCCCTGTAGTGAATCTTCTGTGAAACCTTCCTGTCCTAGTCAACCACAGTCCTAATTAGAAATAAAACAATCTGTTTCATTTTCATTAATTTTTCAGTGCAGTGCTCTTGCTCTGCTTTTTATATGTAGTGCACTCTCTGAAGTTTCATGTTTTGATGATGACAAATAGGATTTCAGTGAAATGCTTGCTGTTTTTTCTGAAACATAGCCCTATTCTTCAAGCTTCAAAAATAACTCCTCACATGCTTTTATGCATTCTAGTAATCAGGTTGCAGTGTTAATGCTGTTGGATTTTAGAAATGGTCCAAAGACACAAATATCACATAGAGATGTAAGGAAGCTGGATTTTTGAAAGAGAATTTTAATTATTTGATTATCTTCTAAGAGAACTGAGGGGCAATTTCTGTGTTAAAAAGCTTTTGCTAATAAAAGCAGAATTGGAGGTAAGGATGACTAATGCTGTTTGCAAAGTCAGTGTGTTCCATTGTTTGACACTCTGCATGTGTCATACAGAGTTAAGCAGCAGGTTTCCATTATGGTGTTGCAAACGATGTCATAATCACAGAATTTCTTTTCAAAGGAGTGAGAATAACTTGGTTATTTCAAGTACTCTACTTCACCTCTACTTCCCTTTTTTTTTTTGTTGTTGCTTTAAAATCCCTTTCATCAAGTACTGGGCATGCTAAGCACATTTGGATTTCTATATTTAAAAAACAGGAAGAATGAGAAGAGGTAAAGAAATGGTATATATCTGCAACAAGACTGTTCAGGGTTTTTTTCTGTTGCAGCTGGTAAGGTTGATACGAAAACAACATGATAGTTGTAATCTAAAAAGTCAATTAACTGCCTAGCTGTGACAAAATTCATCTTGCACATCCTAAGTAGTAAACTACTTTGGACCTCCAATGGAAGTCTTCCTATGGACTTAAGTGGTTATTGGATCAGACATTTTCCCCAGTTTCTTTAAATACCAGCAGAAAAAAAAAAAAAACAAACAAAAAAACCCCCCCAAAATTCTCTTTGCAGCATAAATAATCTTTGTTGCTTGGAACCAATAAGGAAAATATTGATCTTATAATTTCAAGAATAACAAGAATGGAGGCAAATTTTCACAGTTACTTAGAGATCGATGGCCTTGGCCTCTGCTGGGTTCTCTGCATCCTCTTGGGGCTAGCTCACTCTTTTTGAAGCAGGCCCTGCTTTTGGATTGTTCTTACATGGTTCATTATTTTTGCCTTTCTGTCTCTCTCTTTTTTGGACCCTGTGTTTTCACACCTTCCTCAGCATTGTTAGCTGAGAATTTTAAGGGAGCTGAGTGTTAAATTCATAGAGATTTGAACACTAGGATTCTGTGAACATCTCAATTCATGATGTGTCCTATAGTGCTGCATTTATTCGGACTTCTCTTAACTCATTGGAATTATTAGTATATTTGCCTTTGTATTCAGCAGACACTTTACATATATCGAAGATTCATAAAAATATTAGAATTCAAATACATCTTTTTACTACCTCAGGAGATTTGAATGATGTTTAATATACGTGTTCAGTAATTGTTGTGTAAAGCAAAAATAATACATATTTCATGTTTTTGCTAGTGTGTTCAAAAGCAGATTGCAGTAAGCAACAAGCAGCCAGTGAATTAAGTGCTGTGATTTCTTTAGCTTCTCTGAAAACACGTATTTTTCTTAGTACCTGTCAAATGTTCATTTCATGCCCTTCTCTAGATTCTGTAAAGAAAAATGGTGCAACCAATTTAAATTAAAGTTTTGGGAGAGGAAAAAAATATATATGGCATTTGAGTTGACAGCTTGTAGAATAAGTTTCAAGCTTATGGGATTCCAAATACTTGAGTTTTAATGTCTGTAAAATAGGGAATTTTAGTGGAAACAACCGTGGCTGCAGAAATACTGCAGTTGATGTAGCTAGTAGAAATATAACTAACTGAAAGATGTGAGATAATGCACTGATACACGATCATAAAGTGCTGTGAACTTCTGCCTAGCTTGTATTTTAAATTCTGTTGTTGAAATCTGGCACTATTCAAGAAAATCATGGAATGTATATCAAGTGATCTTTTTTCTCTTGATCTGCTAATACTTTGGGATGTTCTTTTAAGCTAGAAATGATTGCCCTAGCTCCCTGAATGTCTACAGAAAACCAGACGAATGAGTATTCAGTAGCTTTGGACTCGTAGCTTTCTCATAAAAAAAAAAGGTCATTTCTGATAAATACAGCCCTACCAAGGTTGACTGCAGCAGATTTAATTTGATCTTTCAAGCACGGATTAAAAATATTGTTCTCGTTCCAGTCAGAACATTACCACTTAAGTTTCAATACAAGAGGGGCTTTTTCATCATCCCAAAGCATGCACTTTCAAACATTTTAACTGACAGCATTTTAGTATTTGCATTATCTTTTCCTGCTTCTGCATTTTTCACCGGTGACAGATGATCAGGGTTTATATGTGGAAAGATCTGCAGTAATGTCAAGAAAAGGCTTCACATTCTGTATTACTGGGGACTGCAGAAAAAATTCAGTAGTGTCTAGAAATTGCATTAAAAATTATTGCATTTTCCGTAAGCGAGCATTTTTGCATATTTGGCTGATGCTGCTGTTTTGCAAGGAGGCGTGCAGCATCAATCTTGCTTTAACATTAAAGCCAAAGTTGTAGAGAGCTGTAAAAGATTCTGCAATTATTCATGGGCCTTATGGGATGTTTTTTCATGGTTTAATTGTAGATTTTAACATTCATTCTGTCTCTGTAAGTAGAAGGAAGTACACAGATGTATGATTAATTATTTGAAAGGAAATAAGGTGACTAAGGCCAGACCCTAAAATTATTTGCACCTCAGATAGCTCTGCTGCCATCCACGATGGTGCAGAATTCTAGCAGCAGTATCCAATGAATGCAGCAGCGTTCTGCAGTTGGTATGGCTTTGTGCTTGAGGAGGTCATGTAATAATCCTTGCTCTGACAGTGGGTTCATGCTTTACTGGCTGCCTGAGGTTGCCACTGCCTTCTCTTGTCATGAGCCATGTAAAGCAGACTGATCAAACAGTGAAGGTACTCTGACCGTTTGGCAGCATGTTGTAAGACTTGAAGTGTCTTTGTTCATCTGGGTTGGTTGGTATTCTGCTCCCCTTTCTGTGCGATCAACCAAATGGGTGGAAAATGCATGGAAGTGGCCAGCCAGTCTAAATACATCGTCTGTCTAAAGCTTGCATATTGCAGAGCACTGCTATATTTTACAGAATTTATTAGGCATTAAAATTCCAATATCTCATGCCTGTGGAAAAGATTGTACTGAGAGCTAAACCAGCACTGTGTGAAGGTTGCTTTCAGAATATGAAATGCTAATAATTTATCCCTGCCTAATTGTAATAGATACCTTTGTCTGTAGGCTGGAATGTCGCGTCCCACTAATGAAAAATTTTTTATGTTAGAAGCATCAAATCTGTCAAAGAAATCACCAGTGTGATTGTATGGCTAAATTGTCAGGCCTCCAGAGAACTCTGTATGCACAAGCAGATGCTTGTGTGCTCTTAAATTTTCAAGTCTTGATCCAAGATCCACTGCATTCAATCAGAGAGCCCTTGCAGCCTTCTGTGAGCAGTTTGAGAGACCACTCAATGTGTTTCTGATAAACGCTGTTCCTGGCAGAGGTGCCTGTTACAAAGGATCTCTGGAAAGATTTGTTTCCTGCCTAGACAGAAAGTTTTCAATAAAAAAATTAAGGTTGACTGTCTGAAGTTTTTTGTCTGTAGTTCTGTCCAGGGTATTACTTTATGTGATTGGGAAGTTCTACAGCAGCAAGTAGAGCAATGCAATAGGAGCAGGTCTGTAGAGCCGAAGAATTGATCTTGAGGATCTGACATTTATACTATACACATTTTAGCAGTCTTAGACCGTATTAACTCAAGCCTGTTCCATGGGCAGGAGTGCAATAGGTGTGCTCCTAGACTTCTGTCTTCTCATTTAGTTCAACTGGAAAGGATCCAAATGTTTTCTGAGACCTCGCTGTTGTATGAACTGAGGTATAATACATGGGGAAAGTGGGAGATACACATGAAAAGCACATTCCTGATACTGAAACACTTCTGTGGTACATTCAGCATTGGCTTGATTTGGATTGTTACTTGACTGACCAAATCAAGCCTCAAGATCAAAATAATTCATAAAAATTGGCAGATAAAAAAGTAGCCATTTGATTTAAAGATTATGACATTTTACTCCGAATTCTCAAAATTATTTCTGCAATAGTTTCAGATTCTCTTATTTATTGGAGAGTGTTCATCTTACTACAGGTGCTGGCAACATGTATTGTAGGTGTACATATTCTCATTAAATGAGAAATCTGAGTATGGTGCCAGAAGGGAACACTCTTTAAGGCCACATGAGCAACGAAATCCGGTAACAAAGGAACTGAGTTTATCTGGTTACTGAGAGGAAGAACTTGGAAGAAGTTTAGTGTGTTTAGCTGTCATATGGAAGTATCGCTCATACTGCTTATTTGTCTTTCTCCTGAGCTTAAAAATTATGATCCAGTTTCTCAGCTTTAATATAACCTGACAGTACTGGAGGTGTTTCAAATATATGAAGTCCCTACAAATTCTGTGAAAATGTGACCTTGGGTAGAAGAAAGAGATGCTGTCTGAGGTGGGTGAAGGCTTCAACTGATCCCTCATTAGACAACAGGGAATCTACACTGGAGTAAAACAGAAGCTCTTTGACCTAGGACCTTACTAGGCACAGGAAAATCCAACCAAACATAACAAAATGGTCATCAGTTGTTTCATTAAACATGAAAATACACTGTGAAAAAATAAAATTAGGAAGCTGGAATTGAGGCTTTGTGTACCCGAGTACTGCTAGGCTATCTGTTCTCATTGATTTAAATGAAAGCAAGATTGTTGCATTTTACTGTTCCATAATTTTTAGGCTATTTGGTTTTGTGGTTCACTGAAGCAAATACACAAGTGAAAGACAACTTAGTTACCGAGGCCGTGAGTAAAGCACACTACCAGTAATCAGGAGCTGCAGTGAGGCAGGAACTGAAATGTACTAATGCTGAGAGATGCTGGATGATGCTATTGCAGGATTGCTGTTTCTTTTATCTACCCATAGCAGCAATGTTCTTTTGAAAATAAATGTTTAATGTCATCAGTGGTCACTTGACAACTCTGCTCTGCATGAATCTCAGAGTCAGTTTTAGGAGCAGCAGGTTAAATGTCCCCATTTGTGCAAGTTATTGTGTAGTGCCAGCTTTCCAAAACTCCTGCAGTCTGAAGAGGCTTACTTGCTGCTTCAACACAAGGATCTCCAGCCACCAGTACAGTTTCCTACATTGATTTCATTGGGAAATGTCTTATTCAGGCATCCTTATTTTATTTCCCTAACAATTGTTGGCTGCTTTCCCTGACTAATGAAAATACATATTCACCAAAAAAATTCAGTACGGAAATAATCGTAAGAATGACTTTTGGCTGGAATGACATTGTGTTTACAGCTTGATTTATTAAATGCTCTGAAATGTCAACTTAGAAAGCTGAAAAGATCATCTTCTGTAGTGATATATGTTCTTACAAGATAGCATTAACACTGTCTGCTCAGCTGGGGAAAATCATACGTTTGTAACAAAGCAAGGTGTCTTCTCAAGCGCATACCTGTTTATTTCCTATCACAGTATAGGAACAGCTGAAGAGATGTCAAAGATTAGGGCTGGGCTGGCCACTAGACAAATGACAGATGCTCTCTGTTAACCCCTCTCCCTTCCCAAAGGGGAAGAGAAAGGGAATAAAGGAGAGAGACTTACGGATTGGAAAAGGAAAACTAAAACAGCTTTAATGAAAATAATAACAATAACATGAAATAGATACAAAACCAATCCTGAACCCAACCTCCTTGATGGCAATTACGTCAACCATCACCACTGATTCTGTGGAGTAGGCACTGGAGAAGTCCCAGACTCGACTCAATGGCAGACAGGGACTGGATTCTGGAGCTGAATTCTGGAACTCGATTCAGGAACATACAGATTGGGATTCAAGGCAGAACAGACACAGAGTCCTTCTTACACATGGGTCATTGAAGAAGAGAGTTGACCCTCATGATCCCTCAGCTTTATACTGAAAATGCCATGAATGGAATGAAATGGAATACCTCACTGGTCCGTTTAGGGTCACCTGTCCTGTCTGCCACTCCCCGCTGGTGCGGCCTTTTACTTTCTGCACCCCCGAACACGGCACACAAGATTTTGCAGTGACCTTGGCCTGCACAGGAGCAAGTATAAGCAAGAGCCTTTCTGCACACAAATCCTTGGTAGTAACTATAAACATCAAGAGCTATCACTTTTAGAAGCAGACACTGCAGAAATATGCCATTAACTTCAGAAGGTGCAGTTAGAAGAGACTGAGCTGAAAAGTAAAATCACTGAACAGAATTCGTTCTGTTCTAGATCAAACCAGGATAATGGGATTTATCTTGTTTGCTTTTAGGCATAGACTCTCAAGATACCACCTTTCTCACTCATTTATTGGAAGAAGACACTATCTGTAAAGAAATTAATTTTTCTTCTAAGTATTGTAATTTATAATTTCTCATGAGCAGGTGGCTAACACTTTACATTACAATTTGCTTTATTTTCTTTATCAAAATATGGTTTCTCACTTGAGTAGACATCTGAAATTTATCCCCAGGCCTGAACGGATCAATAAATATCAAGAAGTTATAGCACTGCCCAATACTTAGAACTGGTTTTAGTTTAGACTCGTTTGGACTGTGTGTCATAAACCTCTGAATGGTAATAAACATCTGGTGGTCCTGATTCTGATCTAACTTATTCTGGTTCTGCAGCATTAAGATATCAGATTTAGAGCTTCTGTGGATTATCTTAATTTAGTTATATTAAAATGCAGTTAATGAAAACCAGTTTGGCCATGTTTTATCAGAGTACTAAATACACAGTACTATTCTGTATTATAAGAATAAATTTTGCACCAAAATGAAAGAATGCCATTTCATTGAAATTTTGCTTAACCTATAGTTTAATTTGGTTAGTGGAGAAAGCAATGTAAAATTTCAGATACTTTGTGGACCTCAAATTCCTTCTGATACAGTGTATGCATGTATCAGCAGCTCAGCAGAGAAGAAGAATGAGAAGAGGGAAGCTGTGGTGAACAAAATTTATTCTGTTGCCATCAGCTTTCAAGGTTTTATGTATTCACATAGTTCTATAGAAGCTAGTGGTGCCATTTTTTTATTAAGGGCTTCAGGAGTATCCCATTACACTATCAGTAGTTGCAGGCAGGAATCATCATCTTCGTTTGAGAGGAGAAAACTGAGACAGATTTTTTTTATTTTTTTTTTTGAAGAGCAGAGAAATCTCTTCTTTATCAAAAGAGAATTCCCTTCTTGATTGAGTAGTAAGTCATTTTGCTAAGCATTCTCATTCATAGGCTTAGTATGTTTAGAAGTTAAATATTCTTTAAGCATTGTCCAGTCTTTGAAAACATCAAGCCCACGTACATAGGAAAGAAACCTAAGGGCTGGATTGTACAGGGTGCCATAAAGATGATGATGTTCTAAAACTCTGCTTTGGGTGGTGGGATGGTATATGCATTGGATGTAATGGTGCCTCCCTAGCAACCGCAGAAACTTATGGAAACTATATATAGGTTATCATATCAACAGAAGAATAAACTAGGCATGCTGACTCATTTTTGCTCTCCAATGACAGTCATGGGGTAGAGTGTTAAATGTAATACTCAGGAAAATACAAACATTTAAAATCCAAGTGCTACATTCTGTAAAATCATCACTGAAACAATTAAGTTACTCTTTAGCTGAAGAGGGAGAAAGATAGGAAGAAGTTGCATTTAGAATAGTTAAAACTCAGTAGACTTCTGTTTATCTTACATCTGCAGGACACTTGTTAGCTAAGAAATAGAAAGCGTTTTCTTCTTCCAGTTTTAAAAATCTGAGTAGTACCTATGTGAAGATAATTATGTTCACTTCATACTTTATTCCATTTTATGGGTTGGAATACACTGGCAGGGGTGGTCCTTTGGTCAGGACACAGGATGGATATTCTCAGATCTCATGTTGGTTCACTGTCTTGGATCTTAGTATGTCTTATTTCTCCCTACATCTGTGAAATGAGAATAATAGAATAAAGATTTTTTTTTTTTTGAGTTCTGAGAATGCTAAAAAATGGTACATAATATATGCAGTAAATACTGCTGTTGAATATTCTCCAAGGTTTGAAACAGTTGTATTTAGATTTTGAGCAACATAACGAGACCTTTTTTTCACTGTAAACCATGTTTTAAGCTAACAAAGTCCCAGAGTGCTGAACATTTGGCCAATTATTTTGTTTAGTTTAAATCAAGGGTTTAAACCAGCAAGATTATTTTGACTGTAAGTTATATTGAATTTACATATGTTTTTCTAAGTTCACAGAGCTTGTTCATTTTGTATAGGTGATTAAAATTTCTAGTTAGCTAAGTATGAGTGATTAAAATCCAAATGCTGCACCCGAAAATCTTCAGTGAAACAATTGACTTATTCATTAGTTGAAGAGGGAGAATTAAAGATAGAGATAAAATAGTTAAAACTTGAGGGACAGATATCTGTGGTTTGAAATCTCTTCATATGAATTCAGTACAATTTTGTTTTTTTACCTGCAAGTGTAAATGATAGATAAGCATGTTTTTATCAGTGAATTTTGCTTTAATTGCTTTCTGATGTTATCAAATACTACTACTTAAAAAACCCTGTTCCTATTAAAAGATAGGCTGTGATCACAGCTTCTCCTCTACTGCCAACTTAAAAAAAAAAAAAAGACAGAGATTCTTTTTTGTCTTTGAAATTTGTATTAAAGTACTGCCCACAATCATACAGGAGTTATATTTTGAAATGAATTTTTATTGATTTTAAGGTGGAAGAGAACTATAATTCTTCCTGGTATGTATTTACTTAAGAATTTATTTTTTTCTTTTTGAAGATGTTTACAAGTGCTAATGACCACTATGGCAAACATGTGAATCACAGATATATTACCTGAGGTTCCATTATGACTTGGGAGAACTGAAAAACTATTCCAAATGTACTATATTCTGAGCATTGAAGTACATCAGATAAATACCATCACATGTGTAATAGAATATGAAATCAATTAAATGAGACTTGGAATAACTGCAGCATCCTGATGGATGTATAAAAATCAACAGTTTTCCAAATTTACTTCATAATGTCTACCTACAGTTTTGTGACTTAAAGAGAACCCAATTCGACCTAGATGTTTAAGTCAGCAGCAGTTTCCATTCAGGATGGGACAGCTTGTCAAAGATATAGCTGAAGTTGGCATGAATATTTAGTAGATGGTTGGACTTGGTGATCTAAAAGGTTGTTTCCAGCCTTAATGATTCTGTGAATGGAAGGGTCTTTCCATGTGTATAATCCAAGAATAAAAAACTATGACCAAATATGCTAGACAGATCTTGTCCAGAATTTGATGCATTTTTAATAAGAGTTAAAGTGTCTTTGAATATATTAATGAACACTGGTTTTCCCACATTTTGCTTGAATATATCAGGTCAAATAAAATTTATAGTTTTCCTATTCTTCCCCCTCTAGCCCTTACATCCATTGGTATGTACCACAAAGAGAAAAGGAATGGCTGCAGAAGCATTATGCATTTTTGCATGAAGGCAGTGGCTTCTCTTAGCAAGCAAAGATAAACTTTTGCTGGCACACAAGTGGGGATTTTGTTGTGGTTGATAAAATGGCTTCTGGTTGAAAAATTCTTACGCACCTTGTCTATACTAGTTCAGCAGTAACCTTGTTCTCTTCGTTTTGGGTGAATGTCCTGACTGTCGTGCTCACATGTATGAGGTGTTCACTGATGTTCTCTAGTGAAAATGCAAATGGTCTGAGTTTCATGTAAAAAGAGAATGAGAGAATCTCTGAAGTCTCAGAAAGCTCCCAGAAGGCCTCCAGGCCTCCTGAGCAATCAAGGAAGTACTTGGGGTGGTGAATGAGTGATGACCCTATTGAGTGATCAGACCATGGAGCCTGCTTCTTCCCCATCTGTGCTGCAGTTGTTAAAAGTCTTAAGTAAAAGGACCAAGAAAGCCCATGACACTGGAGAATGTTGAAATTAAAAGGGGTGGTGAAATCTTTGCTTTAATTCTCTCTTCTAAACCAGAAAGAGAGGAAACCCACTCTCATTTGTGAAGGCAGCTGTCCCCAGTCTCTTATTAATCAACTAGTGGGGAGATCTTTCTTGCTCCTTTCTGTTTCCCAGGGTTGAAGCATGCCCTGTATATGTTACAGACACCAGAATAGTGGGGTTTAGTTAAAGGATTCTGGAATTTTAAAAGTAAAGTTAGACCCATTTCTTCATAGTGCTATGATTCAGTCAAAAAAGCTAGGACTGGAAATGATGAGCAGGTAGTAAAAATTTCCACTAACTGCCCAGTAAAAAGAAAGGTCTGTATCATTTTTACATTAGTGAATCTCAGGTTATCATAACAACAAAAAAAGCATTAAAAACTCAGCTATTACATTTAGGATATAATCTTGTAACAGAAGAGGAGAAAACAGTAAAGATTTTGTGAAGCAGGTACAATTTACTATATAGTTCCTGGAAAACAGAGTAGGTTGTTTTTTTTTTAAATATATTTTAAGGTACTTTTTTTCAACCCCACATACAACATCCAGCTAACTAACATCCTGGGCATTATAAAATGTAGCATCTGCTTGCCACTGCATAATTTCACACAGCAAAGGGTAATCAGGAGGGATTAATTCAGTCTCTTTAAAAGTAAAGACTTAAAAGGTTGTTACCAGAGTCCCCTTGCCAGCCAGCCTTTCCTTATTCTTTACCTATGGGAGATAGCTGCAAGGCAAAAACACCTGGCTACCTTCTTTTTACAAGCCTGTAGACTTTTTGATGTGGCACCAATGTGTCCACATAAAATGGTATGTGGTAAGCCAACAAAGTCTAATGTGTCAGGAGCTGCTGTTCTTTGTTTTAGGTTATTCATGAGAAATCAGGGTAAAAAAAAAAAAAGCAAAAACACACCCCCCTCCCCCCAAATATCCATGCTTCCATTCACTGAAAGTTTTCTGGTAGCAGGGCTTGATTTGTTGGGTTTCTAATCTAAACTAGCAATTTCATACTTACTGTTATTACATCTACATAAAACCACATTTATTTATTGTTTGAAGAAGACCCTTCTAAAATTATGTAAGTGTAGAATTAGAGAATTAGAAAATGGTAAGTATATGAGTATTCACAGTATCTGTCATTTTTTAGACTTCCATGTTGTCATAGTGGTAAGAAGTGGGCAATCAAGAACTCCAGGGTGATGTGTAGATGTGAGAGTTTTTCCTACTTGTATATTGTCAGGGACATCTGCTTTATTTTATAAGGAGCCAAGTCTGGAGGTTGAGAGGTTTTATTTCATCAGGAGAATAGCCCACAGACTGGTACCAGCTCCATGTATAGGTAAAAAATGCCCAGAGTGGCAGAAACCTATTTACTCACTGGTTGATTTACTTCTCAGTTAGAAAGAAGCCTGAGTCACAGAGTGACCTGAAAACACTTTTCACTGAAGCAGCACATACTTTGCTAAAACAGAAGGTCTGTACGCCCTGGTAGCATTAGTTTTACTGCTTGGCTGCAAGATCGACTCAAATACTTCTAACAGTCTGCGGTTTTGTTTTGCTTTTGGAAATAAGCAATTGTTTAACTGTTTCTCCCATCAAATAGCCACTACAAACCTACGTGAGAGTAGGAAAGTGAACTCATTCTATATAGATAAAATGTTCAGGGGGTCCTGTTTTATCAGATAGCTTCATGTAAAATCTCTTGCCCCCTCACCCCCCTCAATATCCGTGACAAAGACAGTAAAACAGTGAAGTTTTTTCTTCATCAATTTTACAGTACACTCATCACCATACTATTGGCTATGCACTCAGCTAGCTAATCAGGGTATTGGAAAATTAATTCAGGCAGAACACCCATTCAACAGACCTTGCTTCTTACATATGCATTTGGTCTGATTTCTGAATTTGCAGTGGCAACTGGATTGCTGTCTTTGTGTGGACAGCAGGAGTTCATAGCACATGCATATTAGTATATATTTGCAATCTGTGTGGTATTGGAATTCTACTTTCGAAATGATGACACAGTATCAGACTTATCAACTTAAGCTGGTATGCAGAAAACTGAATTAATAAAGAAGACTGTTCTGCCTTATAGTTGCTATGTTATTTCAGTTATCCTTGGTGAGAGCCTCTTTAATTTTGAAACTTCACACATTTTTTACACTTGTTTGTTATATTACTGTAATACAAAGACATTCCAAGCAAAGATCTCTCCAGGCTGCCATCTGCATAGCAGACATGCTAATAGACATTTTCCTCTACAGAGAATAGCATGTAAGTAAGTATTATTCCCACCTTACTGATGAGAGCCTGAGGTGTACAGATAGGTCTGATAATTGTTCATAGTTTCACTGGAAATCTGTTACACAGCTAGAAACGGTATCTGTATTTTCTGAGTCATTGTCCTGTTCTGTGTTGACTGAGCATGCTTTATTTTGCACATCATTCTGCACTGATGCTGTTCCAGCTTCTGCACTTCCCTTATTAGTATCTCTGGAAACTTCTAGCCTTGCTCGCTCTTTTTCTTTTATAGCACTGGGCCAGATGGGCTGTTTAAAGTCTGTGATAGCAGACTGGGAAGCAGTAGAAAGATGCTCTCTCTGAAGGCAAGATGCATGCCTTGGACCATGAAGGAACATAAGTGAATCAGTCTCCATTAGTTACTGGTTCTTGTGAGTCTTTTGTGAACAAGTTGAAGCACTGGCCTTCTGTTTCCTTGCTTGTTTTTCTGCTGAAATTATCAGAATCTGTCCATCCTTCTTTTTCTTCAGCTTTCAAAGAAGGACTTAGTGGTGGCAGCAACAAGTCAAAAGTTTCTTCAGAAATTCTGAAGTAATAAATAATTATTTCTGCTGAAAGTGATATTTTGCATTTCACTTCAGACAGTTTAATGCACAGTCTGTTGTACAAATACTGTATGTTCTCCAGCATTTTTGATTCTGTTCTTGTTTGTCTGGATGATGGGAACCCCCAAAATTTCTATCAATAATGTTTGAGGAAACCCTCAGACAAGTAAGTTAATTGCAAGGGTATGTAAAGAACTATAATCTGGGGAAAGGAATATATAGTTATTAATAAAATGATCACTGGTCATTTTTTTCTACAGTTTTTCCTTAACTTGAACTGAAAGTAGTGCAGTACCAGAAGGGGGACAAAATGATTCCTCCAGGAAAATAGTTTCTTTTTCACTTACGTGTACTTAAAGTGCCAATAGTGTTGATTCATTTAATTTATTTTATGCAGTTGCCAGTTAAACAACATTAGAGGCTCCAAGCTTCGAGTTGCTGCAGACCAGCAAGTGGCCTAGAGACCACCCTCAGTGCAATGAAAAATTCATTTTAATTCCTAAAGCAGTTGGGCAGAATTAGTTGTAAAACAGTAAAAATATTTGTTAGCAGGTGGTGGACACAGGCTTATTGAAAACGTATTTAAGGGTAGAGAAGTTGCGTATTCTTTAGTGTTCATTCATTCCCTGGTGTGGACTGGACATAAAAATTAGTTCTCCTGCACAATTTCAAATAAACCATGTTCCATAGAGTAGCTTTGGGCTGTGCATTGTGGCAGTCCTTACATCGTTTCCAATTATGCCTTCAAGCATTGTTTCTTGGTTCTTACAATGTTAATTACTTCTACAAGATCTCTGTAGCCCTTCTTTTGTATACAAGTAATTTTAAATGCATTGAAATGACTTCCATCTTGTGTGCATATATTAAAAATAAATACACTTGACCCAGGAATTAATCAACAAAGAAGAATGGAGCAATGAAGTTAGCCTTTTTTTCAAGGCAGTGTTGTGTATGTTTTGCTCACAGTGAAACATTTCTTACAGCAGAAGCAGTGCCATACGTATGGCACCAAGGATGTTATCTGTTGATGGAAATGTAGCAGGTTAGGGTCTTTTTTTCCCCTTAAATGTTATGTTTTGCTTCATGCAGGAATTCAGGTTAGCTCTGTGACTGTGTAATACAGGAGCTCAGAGAAGACGATCACAGATGTCCTGTCTGAACCCTTAAACTGTATGTTTGTGTAACTGATGGATTTTAAGTATGAGGGATGTTGTTATGAACTTACTGAAATCCCCAAGCCTGTAGCATTGCCCGGGGTTGTTGTGACCGAAGTCCAGGAACCCAGCACTTAGCCTTTTTGAACCATATACCATTGGCCTTTTTGAACCTCAGCCCATCAATCCAGCCGGTCCAGATCCCTCTGTAGAGCCTTCCTATTCTCAAGTAGATTAATGCTCCCACCAAGGTTGGTGTCATTGGCAGACTTAGTGAGGGTGCGTTTGATCCCTTGTCCAGATCATTGTTAAAGATATTAAACAGTACTGTCCCCAGTACTGAGCCCTGGGGAATTCCACTTGTGAGAGGTCACCATCTGGATTTAACTCCATTCACCGCTGCAATTTGGGCCCAGCCATCCAGCCAGATTTTCATCCAGCAAAGTGCGCCTGTTGTAGAAGCGCAGCTGCTATAGCTCTCTTTACTGGCAGCAGCTGCCACCCTGCTTTTCCTCAGAGGCTTTCTGGGAGCCCCCCACAATCCCAGAAGCAACTCCCTGAAACCTCCATCCCCTGTTATTCTCTGTTTGTTGAGCCTGTCCCAGGAAAGGCAGGGTTCCAGCAGCTTAGCTCTCCATTGCACTTTCTGATACTCTCCACCTACTCACCTCCTCCCAGAGCAGAGGAGTTCCTCTACCTGGGCATACCTCCCAGAGGAGTGCTGAGCACTGCTGCCCTGTACCGGTGTAAGGGCACAGCTGGCAGCCTGACCCCGGATGGCTGCGTGTTCCCACCGGAGCTCTGTCTGGGCACCTGCGTCAGTTGGGGTGGATATAGAGCTTATGCTGTGGCATGGAAATGTTTTGCCTGATAGGGAACTACAGGAAGCAAAAATTAGATCATTTTTTGAAGCTGCTGTAAATTACACTGGGGACAGAGGAGATAACGTGTAGGGAGCACATAGCTATTTGAAGTTAAATTTACCTTGCACTGAACCCCATCCCCTACATGCTTCCAATAACTGATAGAACTGAGAGAGATGTGCGTGAATTATGGTTTCCAAAAGACATGTAAGACTTGGGCCAACTTTGGGACATTTTTTGCTTCTTTTAATGTGTCTCATTTTAAGCATTCAACAGCTTCAAACTTCCTTGTTACGGAAGACTGCATGCAGAGTAACTGAAAATCGTCCCATTTATTTCCATTTTCAAGTCTCAGCAACAACATTTCCCTTGATTCTCTCCTGCCCACAAGATACCTCATAATAATTTTGTGGCTTCCACCAGCAGACACATACACTATTGCTTCTAATCTCTCATCTAAAATCACTGACTGACAGGTCTGACAGAAACAAATAGCAGGTGGGTTGATAGATACTGTATTTGGATTTGCTTTAAAGTACTTCATCTCCCTTTCTCCACACCCCCCCCGCCTTGGTTCAGCACCTTTTCTATATAATCATTAGGATCACAACGTTCAGTTTGCTGGATATGTAGTCATGGGTCACTATACTAATATTATCACAGCTGGGGATATAATTTCATATTGTTTCCTTTGGAATATCATGTGCTCTTGCTTTTTTTTTTAATAACTCTGTATCATGTTGCTTTAATTCCTTTACAAAGGAATATTTTCCAGTTTACTTTACAGTATTGCAGGATAGTCCAGCCACATGCCAAATGGCTTCTAGATCTCTTGCTATTTTAATTCATTTCTCAATAGGTGCACTTTTGTAGATGCCAATAGATCCCATCTGTGACCCAGTTGAAATATTACAAATGACGCAGGTTAAGACTACATAGTAGCAGAAATGCCTGGGGAAACTTGGGCAGATCTTCTTTTATAGTCTGTTGGGTTCTTGTTCCACCCCAAGAGAAGGGGCAGCTGGGCAGACCGCAAAAATCCTTGGCTTCAGAATTTGTCTCCTCTGTGCGTTGGCATAGAGTTCAGATTTGCAAAGTGAGTTCACAGTTGTTAATGTTTGTCCATTTTTTACAACTCTGTTCCTGATCATAAGAAAGCTTGTTAGGAACATGATAGCCTTTTCTCTAAATTGAACATTTTTTTCCTGTATTTGCTGATATAATTTATTAACAAAGGAAGTGCAATTGTATCAGAGATACTTTCTGTTGAAATTAAACTCTAGAGGTAGGTGTGAGGCATAAATCACTTACTCTGAGACTGAACTGGGTCAAGGAAATAGACCTTTTTTTTGTGCACAGTTGCCAAAATCCAACTAAAATTATAAAAAGACACAATAAAATTATTAGTAAGACCTAGTAGTAATATTTGGTAATTACATAGCACTTTATTGCAACAGCTGGTGAAACACCTTACCTCGAATTAAGGATTAATATCTCCATTTTGCAGAAGGACGAACTGAGGCAGAGGGCATTTAACTGATTTCTTCAAGATGACAGAATAAATCAATGATGAGAATTGAATGCAAGTGTCATCTGACACAAAGATCTGGCTCTATGATATTGGGATTTCTGACAGTGGAAATCTGCTATAGAATTAACTCTTGTAATTTTGTCGTGCTTGGATGTAATCATGGGCTTAGTGCCTGTCTGAAAGAAAGGAGAAAGGAACTGGCATATTCACCTTGAGCCACTTACAACAAGATTCCTTTTACTTTAAGTTACTATATACTCATGGAGAAATTGCAGTTTCCTGATATGAGTGTCCGTTTGGGAGTTTGTCTGTGTGTTATGTCACGTCTTGTTCCTCCTTGTCATTCCTTCAGCAAAATCCAGAAGATACATGAGGGTCATGCTTGTGAGTTGTTGCAGTTCAAATTGCCAGCAATGAGGAAGTTACACTCATGTATTTTTTATTGCTATTACACTGATGGATTACCTTCTGCTTCAAATGTGTAAAAAGGTTATTTCAGAAAGAGACCATTTTTCTTCTAGATGTTTAACAATACCAGGCATACCATACATAACAAAATAAGTATTCGTCATCATCATCATCAAGATGAATCTGTGGATTTTAGCTTTGCGAGAGAAACGGGTTTGAATTGTGATTGGAAACGGTGCACTCCTTTCCCTGTGGCAGAGAGGAGACTGCAGAAGAAGCTCTTGGGGAGCCGTGGTGGTTTGTTTTTCTTTCCTGCCTGCTTTACTTCTCTTCTAATTGGAAGGCCTGGCATGTCTCAGTTCTAAAACCTAAAGGTGAGAGGCTGGGGAGATGTAGCAATGGGTTTATGCTGTCCTGTCAAAATCAGGTGGAGGGGGGATGAAATGAAAGAATAACCTGCCAAAACACTTTGCTTGAGGATGGAGAACCTCAAGGGGAAGTCTGTCTGCCCCATAGCAGCGTCATTGTCAGCCTTCTCCCTTTTAGGTGGCAGATCCAGGAGGCAGTTAGCTCAGTATGTGGTGAGGTAACAGGAAATTCTAAGTGAAGAAGGGGAAGACTGAAAGTTTGTTGATGGGGTAAGGAGGAAAGAAGCACAAAGTCTAGATAAGGATAAAAGGTAATACATTTATCCCAATCTCTGAATCTGCTGAGAGTTCACCAGCATTTCATCTGTCAACATATGCCTAAATCCCTTTCTAGGAGCTTTCATTAATACACATAGAAGTTATGTTAGCAAACATGGCAACACTTAACCCTATGAGTATTTGTAAGAAAGACAGTTCACTCTGAGAAGAAGCTGTGGGAAACTGTTTGGGGTAGTTGGCCTTCTTGAACAGTCAAAGGGAACAGCATGTTTCACTTCTCTCAGTTGCTTTGAGACTCCCAGAAGGAAGTGCTACATTATTAGTAACCCACTTGCAGAAATCTGATGTGAGAAGAATCTTTTGAAAAACAGCAGTGTTATTTAAAAATAGCTCTGTATAATGGTATCCTCCCTGAAATAGAAGGAAGGAAGGAAGCTTATGTGTCTGCTGGTGGGAGCAATTCAGCAGTTGGAGAAAGTGAGGCCCTTATGTGGTCAAATGTTACTGAGGAGATAATGAGCATTTGTTTCTTGTGATATCTTTATGTCATTTAGAAAACTATGTATTATAAACTAGCTATATATGCATTCGTGAATGGAGCTGGCATGGTTTGAATACAGCTATTATTCCAAAAAACAGTTGCTGTCATTAACTCATCTCATGAATTGGTGGACTCAACAGAAAGGTGAAGCATAAGGTGGACATAATGAGGGAGACCTGCTAAGTATTCTGTTCCTTGTAAGCAATTCCACTGCTTTGAAAAGCACATTGGATACTCCCTCTGCTGTGCTTTCTAAGACAACAGGGTTAAGTAGTCAACCATTTCTGTCTTGGTCAAGCAAAGCACTCAGTATGGAGACAGCAATACTGAACTAGCTGGATTCACACCAGGATTTGCAGTACCTTGCTGGCCAGAGGATTTCTGTTGTCTGCATGGCATTGTGAACTTTTCCATGGTGAGCGACATTAAACCAGCACTGTATAAAGAACTTTTGAGTGTTTTATTTATTTATTTAAAAATAAATAAATAATTCCTTAGGCTACAAGGGAGATTCTGGGAATCTTATTTGAATGATTTTTTTCCATGATCTCAAAATCTGGGCAAGATTGACAATAATGAAAAAATAATATTAAATCTACTGTATTGCCAGTAGACTGTGATTGTGTGTGTGTGTGTGTATATATATATATACATGCATGTTTGTGAGTTTAACTGAATATGTTTTCAGCTAACTATTACTAGACCTTTTAAAAAAGATGCTAGCAATCAGAGTCTCCCATTTTGGTGTCTTTCGGCACAGAAGTAAAAAGCTGATGCTGACATGTTCAGAGGGTAAGAAGGACTCCAGACCATAAACCATCAGATTCAAAGCTGAAGTAAAACTTCAAACTAGAAACTGCAACATAAATTAGTTAATTATTTTTAAAGTACTTTAGACTCCTGTAAAACTGTGTGGAAGTTCCCTGGAATGATATAGAAGTTTTTCTTCGCTAACAAGAATAAACATTCATATTTAGTTGCTTTGGCGTTTTTGCAGGGCAGTTTGGGGCTATCTTATTAACTAAGATTGCAGTCAATTATCTGCTTTATTGAGTATTTGTTTTCATTTGAGTGATCTTTGCACTGCTTGCTGGATAATTTTTATGTGGTGAGGAAGCTCATTAGAGCTCTTGGTATACCTGCTTGCTACCGTCTTACTTGTTTGAAACTGAAAAATCCAACTAACGTGATCTGAATTTGATTGGAGCAGTAAACCAGTGCAGCTACCTTTGCTTCATTAAAATGTGGAAAAGCATGTGCTTGTTTTCGTTACAATTTATAATTACTTCTTCTTTTTCACTGCTTGATGCAAATTGGAACTGGCCTTTATTCTGACATAGAAGACACAGCATTAAATCAACAACTTTATTCTATCGTATGAAACAGATGGTGAAGATCACAGACATTTCCAAGAAAAGACAATGTAATTTCAGTGCTAAATTATCCTTGCTGAAGGGCCTTACCTCCAGGAGTTGATAGGGAATACAACTCATGGTGTATTTCTTGTTCAGGTCTAGGCTTAGCTCACCAGAGGCTAGGAAAGATTGAATCTTTGCTTCGTATTGTTGTTTAACATGTCAAAATCAGGCCACAGTGTAATCATTGGGAGTTCCACAGCTGATTTTAGTGGGTCTTCATTCATTCAGTGGCTTGTGCAATTTATTACTGTGTATAAAGTAAGTGAAGAAATAAATTGATCAGATGGAAAATCCCCAAGCTGTTGATGCCATTCTAGGTCTTCAAAAGTATTCTTAGTTTAGGAGATAAACAATAGCTGTTTTTACTCGGGACAAACAGGGAAGTAGAATTCCTGTACAGCCAAGCTTTAATGACAACAGAATGTAAGTCTTTCACGCTGTGAAGTACTAGAATCCCAATCTCAGACTAAATGGAGTTGGTATTTAAACATGTGTTTTCTGAACTGCTAGGAAGAACACACTCTAATGCACCCTGGGTCTTAGGAGGGTTTCTCTCTTCTTTTGTTGCCCAATTCCCCTGAAAAAGCTAAAAAAAGGGTAAGTATACATAAACAGCCTGGGAAAGTGCAAACTGAAAACTGTACAGCAGTTGATAGTAGAAATGTATTATAGAGACTCGCAGATAAACAATCTGGTCCTGGGAAAAAATAGAGTTGATTTTTAAGGAGTGGACCTAAGTATTGCAAGTCCTCAACTGCTGTGGAGGACATGCAGGTGAAGACCATAAACCACAAACTAAAAATGCAGTTTGCCAGATTTGTGCTCAGTTAAGGAACCACTGTGTGCTACAGAAGAATCAGTTCAGAGTGAGCTGGGCACCTGGTCACAAGATGTTTTTTGTCTTAGGTGCCCACCCAGTCAGGAGTGTTTGTCAGAAACTGGTAAGAAACTGTCAAACTGTCAGGAAGCTTGGAGATAGCACTGCATCCAGTGAAGTCAGCCTGTATGCACACAGCTAGAATACTGTTTGCAGCTGAGTGTGTCTGCAAATAATTATCCTGAGGAGAAGCAAGGTTGATTTTAAAAATTCCTCTCATGGGTTACTACTTGTGGTTTGTGATGCATCCTGTCTAACTGAAGTGGCATGGCATTTTCAGTAAGCCAGAAGCAATACTGGGTCATGTAAATATAAAAATGAAAACTCACCAAAGAACTTCCCAGTAGTCATTTGTGTGTTGGTGGCTCAGTTTCTGAAGCTGTTCCAGATGAACTTTTTAATCAGAAACCTACCAGGGCTCCTGCCAGTTCTCCTGCCCAACCTCCTCAGCAGGCTGCCTGTCACCACTTCACAGCAGAGGGTTCCAGGTTTCCAGGTCAATGGTTCTCAGTGGTTTATCCATCACTTTGATATTGAGAGGTAGTAAGAAATTGCCACAAATTTATGGACTGACTTAACTGAGATTTTCTGCTTTATACACATTTTTTTGAAACAGAGTGAAAGTTATGTTTTTGTTGCATTTGATTATAATTAAGATTGGCTTTTAGAAGTCTGCTGGGGATCCTTCTACATTTGCGTAAATGCAACACCTTAAGTGAATATATTTGTCTAGTTGGAAGAGTGTGTCCAAGACGTTCCGAACTTAGTCTGAATTTATCCAATTTAACTTTAATCAGTTAATTGATTCACCTAATGTAGGAACATTTACCTATCTCATTAAGTTCCCTTTCTGGTTAGTACAGACAGAGTCCAAATTACATCTGAATTGCCTTCTGTATCTGGATCCCTTTCCTTGTAGCAGAGGAGAAGCCTGGAATGAGATCAAATGACAGAAGTTAGGAGGCATGGGGCTGTGCCTAAAATGAAGTTCTTGTGTTTGAATTTAGATACCTGATTTGTTAGTATGATTTTCCACTCTGCTGAGCACTCAGTGGTTCACAGAGGTCTTATTTTTCTGTTCTGACTAAATCAGACAAACGTTCATCTAGTTGCTTTGATATTTCTCCAGCAAAGCTGCAAAGAATGGATGGCAGAATCACCACATCTGAAAATCAGGCCCTTGACATCTTTTTAAGTGGTTTTAGAACCTCAGCTTTAATCGTGTAGCTTGGAAAATCTCTGATAAAGTTGCAGTTATTGTGTGTAAGAAGGAGCATCAGGTTACATACAGGTGTGTATATGATCACATTGAGTTGAGCAATAGTTTCTTTAACCATTTCTTTCAGTGGTAGGATTTCATTAAATGAAGTGTGAAGTTGTTAAAAAATTATTTCCACCTTTTGCTTGACTTTATGTGATGGAAATAAAAAGAAGGCTTGTAGACATTTCTAATACTTGAGTGTTTCTCTAGTCTTTGTTCACCTGCAAACGTGACAGGCTTGCCAGTTACCTTACAGGTATCTGGTCCAGTTTCCGTATCTGTTCATTTAGAAATGGAACAAGTCAACAACAGGACTGTTTAGGACGGTGTTTAGTGCTGTATATGCTTCTGAATGTCCTTAAATGATATGCAAAGTTTTAAGGAATATAGAGTTGACCTGAAACTGCTGAAGTTGATGTGAATTTTTCCATTGACTTTACTGCACACAATTTCAGTGACTGAATGATAGTGACTCTCTGAAGTAATGAAAGAGTAAAAACAAGTCTGTCTCAAAAACAGTCTGAAGTACACGTGAAGCCATTATTCTGCTCCCATTTGTCATGGGTAGTTTGTACTGAGTAGCTTTTTTTTTTTTTGTTTCTTTGAGACTTCTTGTGGATTGGGATGTTTAAATTGCAGAAGGATGGCAGCAGTTCTCTGCAAGTTGCTACCAGGTAACATGGTTTCATAGTTTCATGACTGCTATTTGACAGAGCTGGAAGCTTTGCTGAAACTAAAGGGAAGTTTAGTGTGAACTTCAGTGGGGTCGGAAGTTTCTACTCTATTCTTTAACTTTTATAACAGCTATTCAGTTTATCAGTGATTTTGATTACACTAATGACAGACCAGAATTCTAACAACTGTGTAAGCTATTTACATGAATATTGCTCTTTTCTTTCCTCCTTATGAGGGAAAATGATTAAGTCAATCATTTTTAAAGTACTGTAGCTATAGAGTCACCATGGTGCATGCAACTCCAAGGTTGCATCTTATAGACCTAAAATGGCTTGATAGAAAAAAAGAAAAAAGCAACCACACTGATCTCTTAAGAGTCTAATTACACTGTAACCAAGTCCAAATACATGTAATTTTATGGGATAATTTCAACAATAGGTACCATCTGCTTAATGTGTTCATAAACCCAAATATTCATTTCCTGGTAAATCAGTTGTAAGCCAGAAAGTATTATTATTATTGCAATAATTTTTGTGTAAGATAAATGTCTTAGTGTCTCAGAAGGTTGAAGTTTAGAATAAGAGCTGGCATTTACCTTTGTGTGCAATTTGGCTAAAATTAAATTGCCCGATCATGAATCCAAGTCATATTTTATCTTTCATTAAAATAGAAAAGACCTGGAAACAATCTGTAGACCACCAGGATGTCTGAAAGTTCTTTTACAGTTATAAAAATAAACTAGCCTTGAATTTATTCACCATCTGTCAGTCTTCCTACCAAGGAGCTGATTTTCAGACAGGTAACTTGCAGTGGTAAGGAACAGCTGTAGGAAGCCAGAATACCAGGATTGCTCTCATTATATTAAGACACAGAGCAACTTTGGGAAATTTGCAAGAGTTCAGTTACAGTGTCTGGGGAGGGATTTAACGTTTTGCGCAAATTTTCTACTGTCTCTGAACCTCAGAGGGTTCATTTAAAGGGGATGGAAATTAGCAAAGTGACCTTCTCTTGCTTAATTGTCCTCTGCATCAGAATCAGTACAGGTGAAGCAAGAGACAGTGTTAATCTTATTAAGATAATGCTTGGTAGCAGGAGGAATGTTACTTTGCCATCATAACCTTTGGGGACCTACTGACTTTGACTCTCTGTTCTGCTGGGGAAAGAAAAGCAGAAAGTGATTTTTTAGTACATAAACAAAGTGATGCTGATTGTTTGCAGGTAGGTGTGCCCTGTCACATGTGGGTATGAAAAGGCTCAGATTTACCAGCAAATTCTCTCGCACTCCCTTCAGGACACACGTATAACAGGATTAAAGTCACTTCTACTGCAGAGAGGGACCTAAACAACCTGTTTGTATTCTGAGGTTCTTTTTCTCTTATAATTATTGGGAAGATAAGTCAATGTTAATCAGCTCAATAAACACAGGGGTAACTGCATTTGAAAAAGCCCAAATCTTATTTTAACTGACTGGGGTTCTTACTGGCGCAGAGAGATGGTTCAAAAGTGGCTTCTTCTCTCAAGAGTGGAACAAGCAAAGAGAAAGCTGAAAGGCACAATAGAAGAAGCATCTCTACCTGTATCCCATAATGGATTTGACTTCCGCATAATAACAAATTAACGAGCCAAAAGACTTTTGAGGCCAAAGCTATCTAACCTTGAGCTGTTAGAATGATGGGTCACATCTCCTTGGAAACCATTAGAAGCATAAATGGAAAGCCTTTTTCCCTATCACACACTTACGTAACAAACTGAAGAAAATTGCTTTACAGTATGAATGAAGTGTGAGAATAGTTAAGGAATTATTTCAGCAGTATTTTCAGCTTAAAGAGAAATCATTTTTGTGTGTCTTTCATCTAGTTCTTTTATTTGAACAAAAGCAGCTTAAAATTACCATGCCATAGGTAATTCAGGAAACTACTGACAGACTTCAGGACTCGCTACAGCAGAATATGAAGGGAAAATAGGAGACATGAAGTATGAAGCCATGATGTCTGTCAGACTTATAGAAATACCAGGCTGTGCACCAGATTTATGAAACAATGCAAATAACTTCCTTACAATAAAATCGGAAGACTGTGTCAGATTTTTCCTACACTTTGTAAGTATGCTCTTTTCCAAAGCCTTGCAGCATAAGGCTGTCAGTTCCACAGCTCCAATACTCTGCAGTTGAAAATATGTATGAGGAAAGGCTGGATGGCTGGCAAATAATATATTCTCATAGAGTTCATTTGTGCTACTGTTACTCATGGTTCTGCTATACAAGCTGTCCTGCTCACAGCAGAGGACTCCTGTGAGTGTGTGGGCACAAAGGCTGAAGAACTGGATGCCTGACATTTTATAAAAATCTAAGGAGACAAGTCATTATTAGTACATTGGAACTACAGCTCTGTTCTTCAGTCCCCTTGGTATTGCTGCTTGGCATGGAAATTTGACCCTATTAACACTGACTGAGTCTGAGATTTATTTTCAAAGCTTTTAAAAAACAGCTGGGGAGTATCTTTCACTTTTTAGTCATATACTGTGGCTTCTTTTTCATGTCTTAAAGTTGAAAAAAAATCCCAGGGTTCTCCTTGGCCTTATGTGACTTCCATATTAAAGCATCTACGTTGTTAGTCTTATCTACTTTTTGTGGGAGATAAAAATAGCCCAAGTGGTACCTCCCTTTGATAAATTTCAAAAAGCTTCATTCACATCCCAGTTCCTCTTAAACTTTACCTTTTTCGATTCGCAGGCTTGCTGGGAAATTAAAAATGTGTCCTCAGCCTTCATACTGTGTGCAGTATTTCATCACAAATATGATGCCATGTTTAGCTTGCTGCTGTCTTCAGGTGTTTTTATTATGTAAGGCTTTGGGGCAAGGCTGTCTGAATTTCTGAGCATTATACTACAGAAATCTGCCTTAAACACCAAAATTCTGTGCTAATCTATGAGATTTTTTCCTTCAAGAAAGAAATCACTGTTACAGCAGGACATTTCTTCCTGGAGTCTTATACTCACAATTCAGGTTCATCCTTTTAGCTGCTCCCAAACCTTAGCCATACTTGTATATCCTGCATTTTATCTTTATATTTTACATTTATAGGAAAAACAGATCAGTTCACATTTCGTGGTAGGCTTGGCTATCAGGTTTCTATGTCTTCTCAGTTCCCATTCTAGTTGCTTACTTTTTGGAATGTTGCTACTAAACTGTTACACCAGGCCAAACTACTGCATATAAAAGTCTTTCTTGAAGTATTAAAAAAAATATATTTTTCTCTTTTTAATAGAAGTGCAAAAAATCTTACTGCAGAGAAGACTAGTCTCCAAGTGTTATCAGCTGCATTGTGCTAATCCTACCAATTGGAATAATCCTTAGATTTATCATCTGATTTTGTAAAGTTTACCTATTAATAATTCGTACATTTTCTTGGATATACTTCTAGCAACACCACTAAATGGGATTTTTTTCCTTGCTAAAAATCAATAAATATAACACTGTGATCTCAGAGGAGCAAAGAGTTCCTGGAGCCAGCTTGCTGGGAAGCAGCTGAGCAGTAGCCAAAATTAATTTGTTGCTTAGATCTTACTACTCTGAAATTCCCTACCACTCAAGATTGCTTTGGTGATATTTGTTATCTTTTAACACACCTATGACAGCTTCAGATGATATTTTCAGACTGTTCAAACCCCGCTAATTTGCAATAGGAGGTATGGGAATCCAAGTGAATTTTTCTAGGAAACAAGCTTTTCTTCATGAAGCCTGCCCAGATTGACTTCAGCCCCTTGAACTGTTTGTTTTTTGGCCAGTAAAAGAATAAGGAAAAACTATGTGTTCCAGTTCAGTTTGGTCAGAATGAGACATATATACTTTGGTTCCAGAATTCAGCTTCATTTGAAATCATCTAAGTTTATTTTTAAAGCAGAATGGATAGTATATATTCCAATATTTCATTTTTAATTTTAACAAATGTTTCGAAGTGTTTTGTTTTGTTTTATGAGATCAATCAGAAGCCTTCCCAAAACGGTTATTGACACAGCTAAAAGAATGTGCACTCAAGTAATTTAGGCTCACTGCAAATGTTCCTGGTCAACAGTAGCTGCGTTTATTGGAAACAAAGTTAGTGTGTAAGGAATATTATTGATTTGCCTTAATTTGTGTTTTGACCTCACTTTACAGAAAAAAAAATGAGAAAAGAGTCAGCGCATAGACCAAAAATTTCACAAATACACAAATTCACAAAGATTTCTTTAATATTCTGAATGGATAATTTGTTACATCGTGTTGACCAGCCCTTATTTCTTGCAACTTTTTGTCTGATAGAGTTTATTGCAGATTTTTTTCTCTACAACCTCCTTCAAAAAAATATTTCTATTGACTGCATCTTTCTTCCACTGGGGTTATACAGGCCTCCAGCCACCCTCCAGGTGAAGTACAATTGGATGATGGTATAACTTACAGTTGCATTTGACCCCAGGAACTTTTCTGATTTGACACTAAATCTCACAGGTTGTCATTTTGATGGAAAATACCATGGAGTGGAAGATAGAAGAAAAGGCTAGAGCTTGATCCACAGTCCCAGATTTATTCAGACCTGAGCCAGAAAGGGTACTATGACTACTTTATGCCAAGCATAATTTTATCTACTTAACCCAAAAGTGTTTTCATCAGCAAATGGTGTAGTAAAACCCACATAAGCAAGTGTTCTGGAAGCTTCAGCATTGTGGCAAGCCTATAATAATATTTATTTGTTTTGTGGAGAAGTCTGATTTCACAGTTCACACTAACTGTGGCTAAAGTTCTTTCTACAGAGTACATCATGACTCACTCAACGCTGAGGTCTTGGATAAGTGTGTTGAGAAGCCTAGTCAGGATGGGAAAATGTGAAAGAGTATCATGCTGCTACAGAAGACAGATTTGTTCAGTCAGAAAAGACTGGCCAGCTAAGCCATTAAAATGATTGCACTCCCATAACTGCCTGGGAAAGGTCTACTCTTGCTTCATGGTATTACATGACAGTGGTCTAAATCAAGGGCATCATAAAATTTTTACTAAGCCTGTTTTAACGAGACATTGTTAGAAGTGATGTACTTGTTTTTTCGCTCTATTTGTACTTTATTGGATCCTGTCCTACTACCAGAAGCAAATTGACAGTTGCTTTTTCAGAGGAAGAAACAGTTAATTTTCTCATTTGGTTCTTTTCACCATTGTTTTTTCTTTGATCTCCCTGCTCGGTCATTTGGCCTAAGATCAAGAAATTTATGTAGAAGATATTGTTCAAACTGGGCCTTTCATAAGAATGCATTAAAGAGGAAATAGTATCCTGGCTTACAGTTTACACACAGGACGTAATAGTTACAATCCAAACGAGAGATTCACTGGTGCCACTAGTTGATTACAATCTCCGTATATCTTCTTTCTGCTCTGAGACAGCTTTAAATTTGTCAAAATCAGTATCCCTCATTTGTCTTTCTCTTGATGTTGTACTGCTTGCTGTTAAACTTCCATGAGGACCTGATATTGACTTATGGAGATGTTGCTTTTCATGTCTGTTCCCCCCCCCCCCTTTTAATATATTTAATATTGTCAAGGTGGGGCAGAAAGACTTCCATGCTTTTGGAAGCTGTGATTCAGTTGAGGAATGTGAAAAAAGAAATTAACCAACTGATTTGGACAGGAAGACAATGAGAAATTATTGAGACATGGCAGATAATTTAATTAAAAATAGAATTTTTATGAGTGGTGCTAATGTGTGCTACCTCAGCTAACCTGACAATAAAGGTTTTGCGAGCTACAGTGACATCTGGCACAGGATCACATGTAGGAATTATGCAGAGGCAATAAAAGACAGTTAATTAGCATTGCAAATAGTATTCTAACATTTATGAGATGTCTGCAAATTTGCATACGGATACGTAATTACATAATTTGCAGCAGTTGTGTTTGTTCCATAAGACCTTGTCACTTTATTAGTAGAATATGAAAATCAGGAATTAATCCCTTTTATCATCTACTTTCTCAGTAGTCCATGAATATGTTGCAACTCATGGGAACTTGCAACAGCTCTTTTTATGTAGACTTTCTCATCTTGCCTCAGAATGGTGTGGAAACAAAACTGTAGCCCCTGGCTTAGTTGACTCTAACTGTCTTTTAAGAGGTTTGTAAATGCATCACATTTATTATCAGTTTTTTACTCCCCATTCATCTTTGAAACCTTAGTTTGCAGGGTCATGCTGCAAATCTCTTTTGATTTATTCTCTTCCAGTTGTAAAGAGATTTGAGTTAATATTTGTTCTCATTAGTACCTTTCTGATAAGGGGACTTATCTTGTGTTACAAGTAAGCAGAGAAGGCTGGGATGGAAGGATATCTGACCAAAGGAGTGCTACTTAGGTAGCTTATTAAATTCAGGGTGAAGCTGGGCAACTCAGATGGCTAAAAAGCAAGACTGGACCAAATGATTAGCTAGAAAAAATATTGCTTAATATAACTTAATATCCCTAGTGTGTATGATTTCTTTGCCTGGATAAGCTTGGGTAATTTTAACTTATGTACAAACAAAGACACAAAAAAATGTTTATTCAGTATTTTTTATTTAGCTTTCCTAAAATATATTTGAGTATTGACTTTTAATATGTTGACTGAGTTAATACTTTTCTAGAACTTTCCTTGCATTTAACTCAGGGGAGATTTGCAGAGGTACAGTCAATTAATAAAAGGTAGTTACGGCTACAGATTTTGAACATACTGTTAAGTCAACTGAAGTAAAGAATAGGGAAGTTGTTATTTGTTGGTTTTTTTTTTTTAACATCTTTTTCCTTGTGTGTTTTAAAAGTTCTTTCACTGTAATTGTGCCATTGACCCTTCCACATAATGGAAACTTTCCCTTGTCCTTGAGTCCCCTAAAGAAAAAAATTCAAAGCAACAGAGAAGTTCAGAGCAGGAGGGAGGAAAAGCATCACAGGAAATGGTGATTGTGCTCTCTCTTGGAAAAAGTTTGTTGTATCTAAATTTAATTTGTGTTTGGAATGTGATTGTGGATTCTGAATTGTGGAGACAGTTTCTTTAACTCGATTCCAACAGATGAAAGCGGTTTACAGTAACGTAGCCTAAAGAATAGGTTTTTTTTTCCATTGACTATGTAATGCTTTCTCATTTTTTTTCTTGCAATCTAAATTACAATCTGTTTACAGAATAATTAGCAATGAATATATCTTTAAGAGTTTTTTGGTGTTTTGTCTGACTATGGTAATGGGAATTGCAAATGAAATCTTTCTGCCCAGAATGACTGATGTGCCTTACAGGCATTGCCAGCAATGGTTTTTATGGAGGAAAAGAAGTTGTAGTATCTGAAAGAATAAAATACTGAACCTGGCTAAATTCACAAGGCAAAGAAAGGAGCAACAGATGTTTACTTTTCTTTAATCTGTGTAGGTGAGCAAAAGGACTAATGTTGTTCTCTCCACTGACTGCTCCAACGGAGTGTTGCTGCTGGTAGTAGCTCTATTGAAAACAGAAAGAGTGAAAACAAGATCTTGCTTAATATTGCTGTAGCTAGACCTGGTTTCAGTCTGATCTTCAAATTTTAGAAGGGAATTCACTGAAAAGAGGATGAACTGGTGTCAGCAGTGCATATGGTTCTGAGCTTTCTCTGCACCTCTCACTGCAGAGTGGGAAGCTGTGTGGGACTCACATTCAGATATAAAAATCCCCATGACTCAAGCCTAGTGCAACTTAAATAGTCTAGGCTGGCTACTAGCTGGATGTAGATGATGAAGGTATCTTAGCTCAGTGTCTATTTTGATTCTACACACAACCTGCTAAGGCTGCATGGTGTCCCACTTGGCCTCACTGTTATCTGTTAGGTCTTCAATAACTTACACACCTCCAGATGAATCTGAAACTTTGGCATTGTCACCTCTTCCATCCTGATCTATTTGCTGCCCTTCTTCACCCAGCTGGAGGTCTAGTGCCCTTTGTGGGTTTCCATGTGCTGCATCTTGGAATCATCTGTAAAACATCTTTTGCCAGAATAAATGTGGGGAGCGGTGCTCTGTCATAGAGAGAGAGTTGTTGTGCAGAAGTGACAGTTTGGGAATGCTGCAGACTACCCAGGCAGTGGCTGTCTTTGTGTTTGCCTACTGTCCTTTCCCTTTTCCATGGGAGATACATATTTTCCGAGCACTGGACAGTTGACAATTAAGGTTAGGTTTTCATCTTCTAATGGTGCTTCCAATTTTGTTTTTTAGTTCTTGTAGCTACTAATAGGTATGTTCACAGAGAACGTTCCCTTGAACTAAAGCTCCGTGGCATTTTTTCTCCTCATTAAGCTGTGCATTTTGAGATGTAAAGAACAGCTCTTTCTTCTTAAAAGGTAGGGGAGTTCCTAGTGATTTGATCCATTTTCTGAACTTTTTAACAGCTTGAAAAAGATTTTTCTGAAGATTATGACCGAATTTTTGTCAGTGCCATGCCACGTCCCAAATCTAGGCCAAACCAATTAGAAACATGGATCTTTTGTCAGCTAAATAAGTCTGGCGCAACAGAGTGGGAGCCTGGAAACTTGGACTTTTGCAGGTAGCAGCCTGCTGAGAGGAACTGGCAATATAACGTCCTCTCCAGTGCTGAGGCCAGGCAGGAGTTGGATCACAACTGTGACCATGTGCCTACATTTCTGAAGGGTTATATAGAAATTTCAGCTTGACAGAGGCCTATCCTGTTACAGTCATGGCTTTTTTTCCCTGCTGGATGTTCCTTTGCTATTAATAGTAAAAGAAATAGTATATGCAAAGTCACTTTTTACTGAGCTGTTGAAAAGAAACTGTAGTTACATACGTTTGTGCAGCAGCTGGCACAGTCCTGGTCTTGTCTGTCATCTCTAGACACTGATGTTATATGAAACACTGAACTCATGTTACACAAGCCAAATAAATAATTTCCTTCCTTATAGTCAAAGATAGGTGGTGGATAAACTCCGCTATCAATTTAATTCATCAGTTTCGCTGGCTGTGTTTCAGATTTAATAGTTTTCAAGTATATTTCTGATTTGCTGCTAAGAAAATTAAAATAAAATTCACAAAACACCTTGCCAAAGGCAGCATTCAATAAAAACTAATCTGCACCTTAGGAATGGATTCAAATTTTTTTTGTCTATAACTGCACATAATTAGTCTGTCTGCAACAAGCATGTAATTTTTATTATCTGTGAATAGTTTGGCAGGGGGAATACATCATTACCTGCTCATCTAATAATGTGTAGTGCTACAATTCATTTTCTGAGATGCCATGTGTACTGAAAAAAAACATTGACTTGACCTCTTTTTTTTTTTTTTTAATAGGCATAGCAGAAGCCTAGCAGTCTGAAGCAGATAAAAAATAAGGATGGACAATTTGTTGGAAAGACATTTATATAAATAGTGAACAGTAGTGAACAAAAAAATCCAGTCCCAAGATCCAATGAATACCTGCATGTTTCAAAGACTCTGGCAATGTCAGGCAACAAAAAGTATGTTCTGGTCGCCATCCAGCATCCTTGAATGTGGATCTGTAAGTGTTTTTGTATATATGCTTTTAAAATAGCATCAAAAATGACAGAAGACTGGGACATGAGTAAACATACCATTGCTTTTTAGTATTTGCCTTTGGGACAGCATCATACAATCTCTTAAATCTGCAACTTTACTATGGAATGGAGTTACTTATATTACTGAATTATGGACATAACTGTGAACAGAATCATCTAGAAGAAGCAGCTATGGACATAGACCAACACTGAGAATTGCTCAGATTTGTGTAGTTACTTGAAGAAAAAGGAGCTTTTGATAAGGAGGAAGATAGCAGGTTGAACACTATTCTGGAAAAGTGTGTGTGAAGAGGACTAAAAAGAAGAGGACAAAGACTCCTCGAGGAGATTTTTCTGAGAGTAACTGGAAGTAGCCTTGTCATTAGGGAGTGCCTCTCTCTGTTGGGCATGATTCTTCAAAACACTGTGCTTCGAGGAACCAGCAGGCAAAACCTTCCTGCCCTTTCAGAGACACTTGCTGGGACCAGGTGTGTTTTTCTTGCAGTCAGTGAAGCCTCAGGCTGGTTTGTGAAAGCCTATCTGGATTGTGAGGAAGCCCCCACATGCAGACTGCTTGTCAGCTGTGAAGAAGCATCTATATGAGCTGGAGGGTGGCTGTCCAGAAAGCACACCATGAATATGGCTATTCCTTCATGCCCTTGAATATTGCATAGATCCACACTTTGAATTTGAGCCATATACTGAGTTTAAGTGAAAAAAATGCAACGCAAATTGTTACATTCCTTCTATTTGAAGGGAAAGCAGGCATTTCTGCTACATTTCATAGTTGATTTTAAGTATTTCTTCCTCGCAGTTGCTCTGAATATGAAAAAGAGGAGAGGAAATAAAGTGTTCTGAAAATACAACGTGTCAACAGGATACTTCTATGAATAGAAAGTTCTGCAATTAAATACTTAAGATGAAATACTAAAAGCTCTGCAGCTGTTAAATATCCTATATTAAACTTCAGAGCTGGAAATCCCTTCTTCAATTGAGGAAGTTCAGTGGGTCCAGCTGGAGCTTCATGAGACCAATAGTGGAAGCCAATCTTCCTTGCTGACCATGGCTGTTCTGCAAAATCTAAGGTAATGTTTCTTGAAGGAACATATATTTTATTCCTTTGTGTTGCTAAGACTTTTTTTAGAATATAGACCAAATCTGCAGTTATTTTACTATGAATGAAATCAAAAAGTGAGAACTTCCCTTTTCTGTCTTAATGGTTGCTAAAATAGTATTTCAGTATTCATAGAAGTAGCAGAGGAAAATAATTAATAAGTTTATCCAGTCTGGTTAGAGGAATTGACCACTTCCTTCCATCATCTACAATGGGAGTAGCTTGTGACTTTCCAGATGCATAAATAATCCCATATCACCCCAGCACCTCAGAGAATGTAGCTAGTCCTCTGTATATGATATATATAATAATAACTGTTAATGTATGTTGGATGTGTATAGTATAATTTTTTTTTGATAGTTTTTGCACAGTGTGGTTACATAGCAAAAAAAAGAGCACATACAATAACATCGTAAGATAAATATCGCTTTTAGCAACTTACATGGAAAGCTTTCAAATAAAAGCATTATTCAAAATTCAAGATAGAAGAACCATATTTTCAGGAAAATATAATTTTTGCTCATAAGAAAATATTACCTGGTTGTCTAATATCCACTATAGTTTTCTACTGCATATGTGCATTTTTCTTCCCCTATTAGAGCTTTCATTCTTTCTTTATATTATTTTTTATTATGAATATCACTTGTGACCGATATTACAAATTAAATTTTTTTTTTGCTGCAGTTTTTGGAACTATCAGTTTTGATGCTAAGCAACATGATTTTTACAGACTGGATGTCTTACACTGTGAAGTCAAAAAAAGGCAGTACTCCAAATAAGTTGCTATGTAAAATCATGACCTTAATTCCCATTTCTCTTTGCTCTTTCCTTTTTGCTTTTCCTTTTCATTGACTACAGATGCTTCCCAAGTTCTGTCAGGAACGGAAATTGTGCTTAGGAAATAAAGATATGTAGAATATTAAAGCTATATTTATTGAAACAAACAAAAATCCAACAGAGCACTGCCATTTCACGTTTTTCTTTTAATTTGCTCATCTGCTGAAGTAACACATGAAGATTAGAAAATTAAAAGTCTTTAACTAAAGAAAACCACTACATATTGAAGTTTTAGTCCAGGAAATTCCATAACAATACAAATGCTAAAAGCTTGTATATAACTGTTTGGATTTCTTTTTCATAATTAATGGTCATTTATACATAATTAGATACTAGATACATTTCAAGGACTCCAGAAGTTACATTTTCATCTGAACTCTCACTTTCATTACCTGAAAGGGGAGCAGTTATTTTTAGATTTTTGACCAAACAGAATACTTGAAATGAACTGTGCTGCAGAAGTTGTAACTACTGGAAAAAGCACTCAGTCAAAACTGAAATTCCAAGAACTTTTTAGTTAGGTAAATACCAATAAACTACAAAATTACAGCCTATTTCTCTGAGTTTCTGTGAACCAACAGTTAGTCTTAACTGATTCAATCATGACTAATTACATATTACCACGCCTGATCTTTAACATTTCAATCAACCTTTAGTTGTGCTGTTTATACATAATTTGTCATCTTCATTTCATTAAAATTGACATGGAGATAGTGGAGGCTTTACCACATCATTTTTATTTTTTATATACATTGATACAGAAATTAACTGTAGACTTTAATGTTGAGAAGTGCTGGAAAGCTTGACTTCAAGGCTGTTCAGGCACAGCCTGTTTGAAGGTGCTTTGTGGCCAATGCAAAGGCTTCCAGTGATCTTATGTCACTAAACCCCTTATTTTCTCTAATGACAAAGCCTGTTTAAGATATTCTTCTCTTTTTTCTTTGCTCCACCTCCTTGTTTTTGCCCTCCAGCTTCTCTTTTAGACTGTCTTTTGTTAAATTTCTGGGAAGGAGAACTTCGAGTAGTATGAGGTACTGAAGTACGTAGCATAGGTATGACCAGCCACAGGGCAACTGGACGCTCTTCAGCTGTCAGCCTCATGCTGCCTTTGAGTTGATATATGCTGACAGGCAGAGTTTGTTAGCTTGCATGTTAGTAAATCAGTGCTATTGTGACTGCTCTTTCTGGGATCTAGGAAAAGATTGCATTGTGCTTTTCTGCCCTTGAGACATGCTTTTGTCCTTGGAGACAGCTCTGGGATCATCTCCACTGTGTGGAGCAGATACGCCCTTAAGCCACAAAACCCATGGGTCTGAATTAAACATACAGAGTCCTCATACAGTACACGGGAAGAGCTAGATACCGCAGACTGACACCGATAGGAGCCAATAATAGATGGGGCAGTTTGCTAAAACTAGTAACCCAAGATGCGTTATTAATCTTATTCTCTGACTAATGAATCAGACTTGGGGCACCTTCTTGCGTGTGGGAACCCTCAGACAGGGTTGCCCTTCTTAGAGTTAATCTTCTGAAGCAAATATGAAGCATGCCAGTAGTCCATGGCTTAGAGACTAAAATTTTCTGTTTCTTCCTCTTGAGTATCTCTTTTAGTTCATCATTCATTTCTTCAGCTTATGGCTGTGCTTTGTGCATCCTAAACGGTGTCACAATTCCACACTTCTTCTGTTGAGGCTGAGATACCAAGTCCTAGATGTGTTTGGAGAATACTGATAAATTCAGACTTTTTTGATGAAATAGCTGTTCCCAGTCTAGTTAAACATTTTAGAAGGGCCTCTAGACTGTTAGTTTGTGCTACAGCACTGCACAGCTTTTCAAAGGTAGAAGGGATGCTTTAAAACCACGAGACAGTAGAAGTAGAGTGGTTTAGAAATTTAGGGATATAACACTGGCAAGGGACATCTGAGCTGCAATTTTCTGTTTGACTTCAAGCACGTTTACATTTGTGGGTAATTCTGGATGTGAAAGTGCTGAGTGGCCTGGTGTGGTGACTTTGCTTCTGGAAGCATGCAAAGCTCATAATGCAAGTAAGTCGTCTTCTTGAGCTACTTCTGTGCTGTGCTCTCCTCTTCTTCATGAACTTTTATATTGGACTCAGCCAATTTAGGGATCGCTGTGCTGCACTCCATTTCATGATGTAGATGTGTTTCCAGGATTGCTTGTTTGCACAAATCCAGTTCAAGGTGCTTTAAAACACTGACTCCACATCTAAACCCAAATTTTTTGTTTTAGACCTCTTTTAGCATCAATAGACTGTTAACTATAATCTAAAGGAATGGCTTCCATCTGTGAATGTATTGATGGCAAGGTGAACACTGAGGTAATTCACTGCAAGTTGCAGGAAAACTCCAAGTTTAGTTGTGGGGGAAAAAAAAATAAATAAAAGAAACAAAGAAAAAATATTTTAAGTTTTCTAGATTTTAGGGGTTGAAGCCATGCTCCTTAATCCATGTTTATGTACTTGAGTCATTGACCTTGATTTTCGAATAGCTTCTAAAAACATCAGCTCTAATGGGAATAGCTGAGCATTTCCAGATAGACTCTGCACTATAGATTTCTGATGATAGGTCTGATATCCCTTAAAAAAAACCGAAGTCCCATACTTTTTCCTTTTTTGACTGTGAAATTACAAAGAACTTACACTATTTAAACAGCATGAGTCCAGGCATAAAATATTAGCAGATTGTTATTGATAGGAACATTTCTGTTAATATTTGGGGCAGGAACACAAAAAGCTTTCTATTTGGGAGTAGCTCACCATTTCTGAGGTTGTTCTAAGAACAACTTGTTTTGGCCTCGTAAGCTGTTTAAGCCCTCAGTTTTGAGTCAGCAATAGATAGGAAATTACTTCCTTGTGTAAAAAAAGATACTGGATCTTGCAAGGGATGCATTTCGAGGCATTAAAAATAACTTCTGAAAAACAGTAGGTTGTGCTTGTGCAGCTCTCTATCTCTCAACTACTACTTTTGTGTGAAGAGAGCTTAGGTCAGGTTTGTTTTTCTTTCAGTATACTTGGCCAAAGCCCTCTATACTGAAGAAATGCAGGAAGAACATCATGGGACTCAATTTTATCAGAAACTTCCAGAGCTTTGTAGTGGCATTTCAGATCATAGCAAAATCGCACCAGAGCAGCCACAATTCATTCTTCAGCATTTTACAGTTATTAATACTAGATTATCCATACATATTTTGGGAAATAGTATGTTCTCAGCTGCTGAAGTAGCCTGTTTGTTTTTAGAAATACCAGAGATGGGTACTAAATGCCACATTATGCCAGTTCTTAGTTTTATTCTCGTGTTCTTTTCTTTTTTTTCTTTTTTTGAGGAAGAAATAGTTTATACATGTTGGATCTTAAACTATTTTCCTTAAACAGTTATTGAAACATTATGCATAAATGTGAAAAGAGGTGCAACACATTGTAAACAATCTGCATTAAGCTTCATCACAGTGTGTACCAGTTTGCTGAGGTGTAAAGTGATGGAAAAAATGAATTTTGTTTGAACTGATTTTAGTTCACTTATTAAATTCCTCTTGGGGTAAGCAAGTGAGTGCCTAGAAGCTTGTATTTGCAGGGCAAGTGGGAATCTGTTAGAAATTACCTCTAGATAAGGTGTATGAGCTGTGTAATGAAATGCTTTCAATACCATAGAACATTTGTTTTTAATATAAAAGTATTTGGACATGAGGATTGTCTCCCTGAGATAGTTCTTAGACAGGTGATTTGCTGCCAGCAAAAATGTTTTCTAAATTTTTAATGAATTGGTTTCTGATTTCTGCAAACTAGATATTCCGAGGTTTGAAAATAAATTCTGACATTTCTTTTTTTAACATTTATCTTTATTTTTATTTTATAAAAAGAAGAGCAGCAACTTGTGCACACACATCTCTAAAAACTCTAAAAGCCTAGGGTTTTGTCCTTGGATGTGATGATTAGCAGATGCTTAGGGGAAAAATAGGAGAAACAAGACAAGTGTGGGTTGGTTCTTCCTCTGGCCTAACCTTTTCTGGCAAGTAGAGGGAGATGGCAGCTACACCATTCTTTTGAATAGCCACCGGTAGCTATAGTATTCATGAATTTGTCCTACCTTTTTTAGAATGCATGTTAATATTCATCTTCTACAAAGTTCTGTGGCAGTGAGGTTCACTATGAAGTATGGGTGTTGGGGGATAAAAATGTATTTCCATTTTTTTTTTGTTTGTCCTTGAGTACTCTGTGGCTTGTCTTAAGCTGAAGAGTGAAAGGTTGTTCCCTGTTCACTTTCTCTACACTATTCATGGACTTGTAGACTTCCTTCATATTTGCTCTTCATTCATCTCCTGTCTGATAAATGTAAGGGCATTAATCAGAATGGGAAAAAAAAGAGAAGACTCAGAGCATGCACTGGAGTGTTGTGTGTTTTGTGGCCAGCAGTATAACAAAAACTCCCATAATTGATCCTAAAATCTGTGTTGTGTCTAGTGAAGAAAATGTCTCTTCCAACATGAAATTTGACTGCAGTCATGCCATAATTGTATTACCGTAGTTTTCTGTATAATTTTAATCACATAGAAATGTTTTGAGAGACTAGTAAATACAAAATTGAAGAATTGTCACACTACAGAGACAGAGAGAAATCAGTACTGAAGCTACCTATTTAGAGTGAATGCACTTAAAATCTGCAGTAGTTATGTAGGCTACTAGTTTTCACTAGAGAAGACTCCTAGGTCAAATCCCGAAAGTCCATAATTGACCCCAGAAGGTCAGTGAGTAAAAAAGACCAAGCTCAAAACCACAACATGGGACTCAAAAACTCAAAAGACTCAAGCTCAAAACCATGGCATTTGTCATGAAAAGATTCAGTCTTTCCCACATCTAAACTAACAAACCTGGAAAAGCTGGAAAATTAAACATAGTGAAAAGGGTTATTCAGATAAGGACAGTATTTTTAACAAGTTTGTTCATTACCTAAATTAATCTCCTAGTGGAAGTTTTAAAAAACTAAGATAAAGGAAAAAAGAAATCTTCAGTCATAGAACTTTAAAGCTTAGCATTCAAACTTAAACCACTGTTTTTCTTCCACCATTCATTTATGATGTTTCCTCTTCACTCAGGAGACTTATGTGACAGAAAGAACTATCTTTTCTCTTATTAAACTTCACTATCTTATGTAGGTGACCTAAGCTGAGTTAGTGCTGACATCCTGTTAAGAAATATCCTGTTAAGAATCCAGCAGGATTTCTTGACCATCAGTCTCTTTCTGATGGTCAACACAGAACTCTCTACGCAGATACACAGACTTTCAGGCTTTCTTTTTGTATTAGAACATGCTCTGTTATGATGGTGTGGCTCAGAACCTGCATCTTAAGTCTTCTGTGTCAACCTGAAGAGCCAGAACTGTCTTTACACTGTGGTCTAGGTCACTGGCCTAATATTCCAAGAGTGACAGAGTTTAAAGTGTGAAATTAAAGCTACAGGTGAGATAGAGACCTTTATTTTTGAAGGCAAATCAATAAAGGTGGGTTAAGTTGTTCATTTAGGCATAGCGTACACAATGTTCTTCTGTCATTAGTTAGGGTCCTCTGAAAATCCAAACTGGAGTTCTGGGTGTTCCTGTTATACATAAAATCAAGCCCAAGGAGATAGAAATGTGATTTTCCAGTGTATTTGCCACCAAAATTCTTCACAGGAAAACAAAAAACATCCCTAGCTTCCTGGTTCTTTCAGACATTCACTGTTCTTCTACCAGTTGACTTGGAGGGTTCAGCTCTGGGTGTATGCTTAAATAACCAGAATACTTACTAGAGAGATGCTGTTTTATTTTGTTATAAGAATCAGTGTCAGTGCAATAGTGACATTGTGTTTTGAATCCTCATGCAGACAAGTGGAAGAATAACATAGCTGGTAGGCTTCTCAGGAGATGCGTTTCACAACCTATAGTCAGATAACCAGTAAAATGGAATTCCATTTATCTCTGCAGATATAAAGAAATATAAACCACTATTTTGATACTGCCTGTTCCCCTTTCTCGGCTCAGTCTCCAACCACACAAACCCATATGGCAGCAAGCTCTGGAATATTTTGCCACAGCTCCACACAGCTATTTTGGTAGATTTTTATACTTGAACTTTAACCACTGTTGCCAAAGTATTTAGGAACAGAGGAATGATATGTGTCTCCAAGTCATTGAATCAAGTCCTCTGCCACTTCAGCAATAATATAATCTAATTGTACCCGAATTTAAGAGATTTTGTTTAATCCTACTTCCTGCATTAGGAAGTTGTGCTGTCAGCTCACCCCTTAGAGGTAAAAATCCTCTGCCTTTCCCTCATCTTTCAGCTTCCCCTTCTCTGAACCTGACTAGTGGTTTGACCATAGGTGGTAGACTGTCACCTGTCCTGCCACAATAGTGTAATTCTTAATTTTTCTTCTGAGTTCTCTCTTGGAAATGCCTCTCTTACACATTCCACATTTCTCTATTGTCATATCCAAATAACGCTACTGTCTCACAGTCCTCTAGTGATTACATAATATACTCATATCTTTTCCCTTCTTATGTAGTTTCAAATATAAGATGTACCAGCTTCTAATGAAAAATAATTCTTATTAGGCCTGAACTGTACAAGCTTACATGTTTTCCTATTCAATTTCATCCCATAGTTACTGCTCCCCTGCTCAATATCACTCAGTTTTTCCTTTATGCCATTCTGGTATCTTTTTGCATATGCAATGTTTTCCTAACGCATTGTCACCAAATTTCATTGGCACATTTCTCTCTTATCCCTTTTTGAACCAAGTTCATTAACTGAAAATATGACAATAGGAGTGATACTCTGAGAATTCTGTTGGTAATCTTTTAGCCCCTATAGATCTTATTTCACCACTACTTCTTACCTCAATAAAAAAAAATTTCTGTCTTCCTTAGTTATTGTATTAATCACTCTGTTTTCCCACTAAATTAATGATTATCTAAGTAATAATCTAATCTCTCTGGACTTGGCAGACATTTGACTTCCTGCTTAATTATTAATTGATAAATCTACACAATCTCTGGTGGGATATGAGTTAACTTATCAAAGTCAACTTATCAAACAAAGCTTTCAGATGAGGATGATGTGTGAGCCAGCAGAGGCAAGACGCAGGAACAACAAAACAACCCTGTCTGAAATGCAAAGACTAAATTTATACTTGTTACCTTGTGAACCAGGGGATCCCTGCAGCAGCACCCGGGTGGAGGCACGAGGCACACAAGTGGGGAGCACAGGTCCTGCGGAGCTTGGTCCTTACTAGAGAGCAAAAAAGCTTTTGAATATCCTACTTTCTCCTGTATATCAAGGATTCTTGCAGGTGTAGTTTTCTACTGTGCTTAGATCTTTCCCATAGCAGGGCAGGAATCTCAAGCATGTTCGATAATGTGCCTGAGTCCTTCACAGACCTGTGTTATCTAAACACAGATATTCTACTTGTCAGGCACACAGAGCTGAGCAAGAATTAGTGTGATATATGTGTTTTTTGACACCCCACCTGCAAGTCACTTCAGTGTGTTTATAATCCTCCTCACCAATCGTCCATTATTCTCCCACAGATGATGTGATCCAATTTCGGTAGATAATTGCTACCACCTTCTCATCTAACACAATTGAAAGTTCCTTCAGATTACTTCAATCCAAGGTTTTCAGGTTATGCACAAGAAATGGGAAATGGAGAGGTGAAAAGACTCATCAAAACTGGAGACATATAACAGAATTTTTCTGTTTTGTGCATTCAGAATTGCAAAAATAACTTTTCCCTCTCCTTTTTTTTTTTTTTAATAGCTATGTCATGGACATTTAGAAAGCTTCTTTTTTTTTTTTTTGTCTTGCAGAGTAGAGTCCATTCAAATAGAAATCCTCATATATTTTGCTCTTCAAGGTGATACAGTCAGCATATTTTTCTCCTCTGTAATTTCTTTGATTTTAAGACTTATCTGCCCAAATAGCTGTGAAGCATGCCAATCTGGAAGGCATCAAAGACATAGGACATTTTCTCACTAACCTTTTAATAAGTATGTTGTTCCTTAGTTTTGGCCTTTCTTTTTCCATCTGGTCTGCTTTTGACTTCTGCACCATTATTATCTTTGCATAAAATAATTGGTTTCGGCTGTACTGATCCTCCTCATACACAAAAAACCATCCTGGCTACTGCAAATCTTCATCATGAAAGCTAATTCCCTTATAAGTATGGAGCTTCTTTTTGGATTAAAGCACTGAACAATGATTAAACATACTTATATTTATTCATTCTTTCAGCTTCTGTATTCCAGTCTAGGAGGCAGCTTTGCAAGGCTGTGACTATTTTGATAGCCTGTCATTATATTGTTTTGATCCCTCTTGTACTTCAGTGCTTAACCTGATTATTATTTATGTCATACCAGTAAATGAACAGTTTGTGTTCATGCTTTCATGACAGCTTTCACAATCTGACAGCTGAGTCAGTATTCATGATTTCCCTCTCCAGAAAACTTACTCAAGTGCTTATTGAACAGAAATTCGTGGTGAGTTAACCAAGAAAATAAATGTAATGATAATGGTGTAATTTCTTATGAGGTAAGATTTCTGAATATGTAGGTTTAGTACTCTGAGGTGTTGGATCCCTTGACTCCCATAACTTGAGAGATTATAGATTCACCTCTTCCAAGCAAATTCCAGCACCTTGCAGAACTTGAACCTCAGTGATTGTTGTTTGATTTGCTGTGTTAAGCAAGTTATTCTATAAATTTTTGTTTTCTTTGTTGTCTTCTTGTCTGGATTACCCCACATTGCACTCTTATTTCTCTTTATTCTAGATAAGAGTCTGTGTATCTCAGAATATGTCTCTCGTAAATACGTCTACTGACATAACCATGTCAGTTAAGACTCTGAAACCGTGTAATCTCTAAGGCCAACTGGAACTGCTAGTGTAAATGTTGTTGCAACAACAGAAGTGAGTTAATGCCACAGATATGTGGGGCTTGTGTCGTGAGACAAAGCACAGCTTTCTTGGCATAGCTACAGTCACGCTGGATGTGCTCTGTTGGTATAGGCTATTGTTATAATTCCTCACCTATAAAATGCAGCGCAGACATCGCTCTGTTGGTTCTGCCCAAATCAAATAGGCTGTTTCCATAGTCTGTCAGTAGTTACTCTTTCAGTCATAACAAAAGGTCTGTCGAGCTGTACAAGCCTGGGCCTGTGAAATACGCTATTCTTTTGGAGTATGGAGACTTAGCAAAAAGTTTCCTCCTAGCAGGAATGCTAAGTAGTATCAAAATTGTTGATATAAAGTTGTTGATACTAGAGTAAGACACCACAGTGATTTACCAGCACGGGCTGTGTCCAGCACATTAATTAGTACCAGAAGATATGGGCATGTAAGCCTCTAGGGCTGTGATGTGGTTGTGGTTTTACAAAGGTCCCTGTTCAGTGTTCACCTTCATCACACCTTGGGGATAAGCATCTTTTAAAAAGGAATCTCTTGTAAATTAATATGTGAATAGTAATCTTTTGGGAATAATAATGACATTTCCATGCATTCTCTAGTCAAGGGAGGGTATTATAGCTCAGCTGCTGAGAAACTATAGTTTGTTCTTTCTGAGCCTTCAGGCAGTTCTCTTTACCAGTGCAGTGAAGGGCTGGAACAGCTCTTTCCTTAGCTCAGTTTATTTTCCCTTAATGGTTTCTAGCAAGCCAAGCTCCCCCAGACGTGATATACTGTCATGAAATAGATGGTAGAGGTTTTCAGCAGATGATCCTAATACATGCAAAAAATGGTGATCCCTCACCAGCAAGATTCCTCACTCTTCTGAGCCACCTGAGCACTTGCTGTATGGGTGTGTCACAACTGAACCCTTCCTGAGTATTTCAGCATCCGGTGGATTTTATTATTCTTCTTGTGCTTGTTCAGATTTTGTGTGTAACATAGGCAATCAATCATATTAGGTAGTTGCTTCTTCTGCCTCAAATTGTAATGCATTCCAGTCCAACTTCTTTGAATGAGCAGCAGAAAGTCATGTGTTCCATAACAGCACCTCACTGTCCCCATTTCTGCTATACCAGCACACTAGGTTTGCCTGAAAAACACCTGTTCTCTGGAACTTGAAAGGTTAGAGGCTGAAGTTAAAAAATTTGCTAAGGATTACACTGTTGAAAACTGCTGCCAAACACATTTGCTTTAAGAGATCCTCAGGAGCTGGCTAAAGTTCTTTGATTCCAGTTGCATATTGTGTTTTCACTGACACCTCATTAAGGTGAAGTGAAGGGACAGTGTTGATACTTCTGCACATTTGGTGTTAAAGGCTCTGTAAAACTATCTGACTGCTGCAAGGGCATGTTGACTTACGTAAAGAAAGACTCACTAATGCAGGATATGCAGGAAATGTGATTACTGGTCAAGGGGCAACTAAGTACTGATGGGCATATGATGGAAAAATTTCTGAGATTATTTCACTGGGCATGACATTGAGTGTAACAGGGGAGGCAAATAGACCATGGCAGTATTCCAGAGGTGCAAATTTTAGAAGCCTATATATCATAATAGTCAAATGAACTGAATGAACCTTTATTTAAAATTAATGCTTCCCATAGTGGTATGAACATATAAAAGGCTGTCAGTGAACAGAAAAAGTGATGCTGTCATGATCACCCTTTAAGACAGCGTTTAACAATTCTCTCTTTTTTTTTCTTTTGTTTTTTAAACCTGATTTTCACTTGTCCTTCTTCATTGCTGAATCCATTGTACTCTGTATGGGTAACTACGTGAATGAAGCCACTGGAGAGGTCTCAATGAGCAAATAGAATGGGGCCATGGCACCAACTTAAGCACTGGCCTAAGGCCCTGCTTTGTTGTTAACACAATTCCTGGCATGGTTTTTGGCCATGCCATTTAGCATTCTCCTAGATAATATGTGCATGTTGTATGGGCCAGTAGAATTTTTTCAGTAGACAGTTTGGATGCAGCCACTCTGTCTTGGAAGAGAAGAGAAGCATGTGCTTCTGAGCCAGATCACAATGCTTTGTCTCGGAGACAGACAACATTCTTTAGCTGATTTTAGTTATTTGTAAATATGCAGTCCCTAGTTCCAAGTCAAAATGAGACAGAATCTGGGTATTTTTGCAGTGCCTCTTTCTTCTGTTCTTAATTGCTCTAATCTGTGGATGGTCATCTTGACTTTTAAAGTTAGTGGTAGGAGAGGAGTCCAGGTTTACAGAAGAGGCAAGTGATGTACACTTCTCTCATCTATCTTTGTGGAAAGTTCCAGGAAGAATATATGAAAAAAACACCTGGTTTATAAGGTATGTTAGGGTTGTAGGATACTCCAGATTGGTGGGGACCTCAGATACCATCTGAGCAGGACCACATGTCAGACCAGACCAGGTTGCTTTGTGCTTTATCCCATCAGGTCTTGAAAATCTCCAAGGATGGAGACTGCAAAGCCTCTCTGGGCAACGCGCTCCATTGCTTGATTGTTCTCAGGGTGAAGAAGTTTCTTCTATCCAGTCTGAACCTCTCTTGTTTCAATTTATAATTACTGTCTCTCATCTTTCCACCATGCACTGCTGTGAAGAACCTGGGTCCATCTCCTTGATAATCTCCCAGTGAGTACTGAGAGGCTGCTGGTAGATCTTCCCCAAAGTCATCTCTTCTCCAGGCTGGTAAAACTCTAGTCCTGCAGCCCTTCTCTCAGGATGAGTGCTCCAGCCCCTGATAAGTGGAGTGGTCCTGTGCTGAACTTGCCCCAGTTTATCAATGTCTTTCTTGCAGAGAAGAATCCAAACCAAGATGCAGTACATGATGCTATCTAATGAGTTTTGAGTAGAGTGGAGTAATACTACCCTTTATCTACTGGCTGTGTTCCTGGTAATACAGTCCAGGATGCTGTTGCCACTTTTGCTGCCAGGGCACACTGTGGGCTCATGTTAAGCTCACTGTGTGCCAGGACCCCCAAGACCTTTACTGCAGGACTGCTGTCCAGTCAGAAACCTGGAAGAGGGTTGCTTCTTTCCAGGTGAAGGTTTTTACATCTGTCCTTGTAGAGGCCTTGAGGACCATTCCTCCAGTCTGTGTGGGTCTCACTAAATAGCAGCCATGAACTTAAATGTATTGACTGCCCCCCAGTTCAGTGTCATCTGTAAACTTGATGAATGTCTACTCCATTTCCTCCAGCTCACTGATAAAGACACTAAACATGACACTAAACATGTCACAGTTTAGACCTCTAACAGATGCTCTCTATTAACCCCCCTCCCTCCCCAAAGGGGAAGAGAAAGGGAGTAAGAGAGACTTCAGCAGCACATATACTAAAATTGGAATGATACAGAGATTAGCATGGCCCCTGCTCAAGGATGACACGCAAATTCGTGAAGCGTTCTGTATTTTTTGACAGACTGAGAGAGTTGGGGTTGTTCAGTCTAGAAAAAAGAAGGCTCCAGGGAGACTTTATTGTGGCCTACAAGAAAGCTGGGGAGGGACTTTTCAGGCTGTTGGGCAGTGATAGGACTAGAGGGAATGGGTTAAAACTAGAGATAGGTCAATTCAGGTTAGACATTAGGAAGAATTTCTTCCCCATGAGGGTGGTGAGACACTGGAA
>WTSP01022343.1:9940-30721 GCA_025331215.1 Actenoides lindsayi | reverse complement strand
TAGAATAGAATAGAATAGAATAGAATAGAATAGAATAGAATAGAATAGAATAGAATAGAATAGAATAGAATAGAAAACAATGCTCCAGGTGGGGTCTCCCACGAGCTGACTAGAACTGTGCTGTTTTGATCTTGAGCAGAATTACTCTTGCATTTGCTTGTTCTCATGAAAATAGATAAGGCTGGTGTTTAAATGGCATTTGCAGTGTGAAACTCTCACCCTAGGTTTGTACTGAATCCTTGTTGGTGGATGTATCCGCTGCATCACAGCCGTTGCTGGAGGGAGTGGTGATGTCTCTGGGAGCTGTAAACTTCATTCAGTGCAACTGGGGACCTTTGAACTTCAGGACATGTCTTTCTTGGTCCTGATGTTCCTACTTAGGTCACAATCAGAAACCAAGTTTTCTTTTGTGTTCTATGACTCACCTTGAGTCCATAGAAGGAACTATTTTTTTTTTCTTTCAGCATTTTATTCTGTTCACAGCCTTAGCCAACAATCATTTCCATTTCACCCCCTTAAGACACAAGTTCAGTGTGAGCTTAAGACAAAAAGACTTTATAAATTTATTTTTATTACACAAAGACCTTGAGGGCTCAGGAAATATAGAAATTGCTGTGTAAATGTTGTAGGTATACATGCTATCACAGTAAACTGTCCCTAAAAACTTACATGCTCAACATAATGTAAAGTGAAATAACATATCTTTATAAAGAAACATCTCATTAAAGCTGTGATTTTTCTAAAAAAACCCCACAATTCAGGAAGTGGTCAGTTTTGAACCTAAAGGTAATTAGATTATTCAAGTCAAAATGCTCTTCTAAAAAACATAAGTAATGAAAACATTCTTACTATATTTTACCTTTTATACAAGTCAAATATTTGTTTCAGAAATTTCCCAGATGTAGTAAAAAGAGAGAAAGCCCAAAAGGAACTTTAGTACCAAAATTCCATTGTTGAATTTCTTCTCTAGGTTTTTTCTTTTTCTCTCTTTCTTCTCTAGGTTTTTGTTTGTTTGTTCTTCCTGTTTTACCAACCATTTGTTTTTGGTTAAACCTCACCTCGCTATTGCATGTTTTTTCACTTTAGACCATGAACCCAAACAATCCATCAGCTTTACTGCCCTTCTAAAACCTTTAGAGTCTCAGAAAATTCCAGCCAGAGAAACTGAGCAACTTGCCCAAGGTCACAGAAGAAACTAGGAAATTATCTGAGTCACAGTCCAATGGCTTAGACATCCTCCCTCAGTAGACCTCATTAATAAAAACTGGCTGAATTATATTAATAGAAATTAATTTTGTCCAGGCTGGAGTTGAGTATGATAGGAATATAATACAACTGTTACAGAGGGTTCTCTGTGGCATTTCTAATGCTTAACTATAACATATATGGGTAACTCTGTGACACTGTGACAAGTGAAGGGTCTCACATGAGCACCCTTAGAAAAGAAAAATGAGATATGTAGGTTAATAGGCACTCAGATACAAGTCAGTTTTCATGTGGACCATGAAGTAGAACTTCTGGTATTATTTTGATTTGCCACAGCAGAAGCATTGAAACAGGCTCTCATGTCTAATGAGTTTATTTTGTCATATTCTGTGATATAACAGATGGAAATCACTTTGCATCCTTTTGCATACTCTGAAACTCCTATTTCTAAGCATCAGGATATATGTCAGTAGCCTATGAACTTCACACCTATACTGAGTACAAGTGGGTTTTCTCAACCCGGATTCTGTCTAGGTATGTTTTCCACAGAATTTTATTATACAATAGTCAAGCAGAAAAGATTTTTAAAACGAGAGATACAACGGTAACAATGCACAGTCTGCACTATTGCTAAATAAAATGTCCCTTTTAAATGACTGCTGCTTGGCAACTGTTAAAGCAGTAACTTTCAATGTTCCCAGGTAATGCTGGAGAGCTGTGATCAATACACTCATGTTCAGCTGATGAGTCTCAGCTTTTGTCTTTTGTTTGGGTCTTCCACATACAGAGTGTTTTCCTTTTAATAACTCATTCCCATTGTTTTTAGGACCTTGCTTGACAAGTTTTTCCCACTCAGCTCTGTAGTGAGAAGAGTATGCTAAAGTTTACTTTTTTAAACCATAAACTGAGATATTGTCTGTTCCTTCTTTGGTTTCTTTTTTTTTTTTTTTTTCTGATGGCCAATGACTTTTCTACTCGGCATATATCAATTCTCTGACAATTAATAAGCAAATTAAAACAGCGATTGAGGTTGGTTGGATTTAGTTTAGAGCCTCTTGATTTCCCTTAAGGATTTTCTCTACCTTACTGTATTAGCTGATGACAAGCTTTATCAGATTTATTACTTTTGTCAATCAGTGTATTAAAAGCATTCATCTGAGACAAGAGTTACCTACAAAAGTGAATGTGAATTTGCACATAAACAACTTGCTTGATTTTTACTGTTAGAGACTGGCTGGAAATACTGACTCATTAAACTTGGGATTCCAGAATTGACGCCTCTCTTCATCCAAAATGTCACAATTCTGCACATTTCCTATCCTTCTCCCCACCATTAATGCAAAATCCCAGAATAGCTAATAACTTGCTGGCCATAGATTTTGCCTGATGCGTGTCTATATCTGGCACGATGTGTCTATAAATACAGCACAATAAGTCTTGTTCTAAACTTCCTGCAAAGCCAAACTGAGTTTTCTTTAAAGGAAAAAAAAATAAAAAAAAATTAAGAAAATCAGCCTAGAACACCCCAAAATCTAAACCAAGCAACAAAAAAACAAAACCCAGGATCAACTGCAGTAGTCAACTGTACATTATTGAAGTAACAGGGCTACTAAAAGTGTCCAAAATTAAATAAACCCATAAATCTCCAAGAGTACTGCTCTGTAATCATTGGATGAAAGCTTGCATTTCCAAACAGTTTCTTACTCTGATGATGTGATCTCCATCATCACCACACCTCAAACAAAACACGTGGGCTACAGTTAACCACCACAAGTCGTTACTGATCACAAAGTTTTCAGAACTTCCCAAAGAGATAGGAGGAAAAAAAAAAAGAGGGTGGTGAAATAAGTTATTCTTTTCATAATTTCCCAGGGCCTTAATTGCATTTCTTCAGTACTACCCACAAACTGTAAATCTATAACTGCTGACACACTTAAAACACTGAGTAATTCCCAAACATTAAGACTCACGGAGATGACAATATAAAGAAATATATGGCTGACTTAACACTAGATTTATTCCCAAAACACTCAAAACTTGGAGAAAATTCTTATTTGCTATATATAAATATTTTCCAAATTTGCTTGAAAGTTCAAATCCCTCAGCCCATCCCTACCCATACTCATAACTGTTTGCCTATCTAGGCCATGACTCACTACTGTACATAGCAGAGATAAAAAAAAAACACATAAGAAACAGAAAACTTGATTGAATTTTCTTTAGATGTTTTACGAGGCCTCACCCATCTTAATCAGTTGCATAAACAAGGAAGTAATTATTTTAACTTTATGTACTCCACAGCCCTGGTTCTGCCCTCAAAATTTGGTTTTCGTGTTGTTACTTCAGTCCTGAAGTAATTCGTGTTCTACAGCGATGCAACAATTTCTCCTTTCTACCTCTGCAGACAAGTTTCTTCAGTAAGAATGGAGATTTTTGAGACAGGCTGGCTTATACTGGTGAAATAAGTTCCTGTCTGTGTAATGTCTCAGGCATGAATTCATTCTGATTTCTTCCCATAGCAAGACATTAGCCCATTATAGCAGCACAGTAGTAAAGGAAAATGGCTTATCTTATAAAAAAGTACTTTTTTTCTTTTTGTTCCTAAACACTTAATTCACCATCACCTTCCTGTTTGGAATGATTTAGTTATTAAGAAAAACAACAACCTAGATGTCTCTGTTTTCTTATAAATATATATCCAAAGTTCAGGTAGCACGGAAACAACTTTCTTAGTAATTGCTATATCAATTTCTTCCTCCCATAGTAATTTGTTATTGGAGTCATTACCTAACAGACCTTCTCCTGCATCAGAGCAGGGCTTTGTTTCCTCTTGGAAACCAGTGATTTGGTTAAGGCTTTTAATCTTAAACCTGCTAAATTGTGATAACAATTAGGTTGATTTCCTTCCCTCTGCAAGTGCTATACAAAAAAAACCCATCAATCAAGGTGTATCTAATTATGAAACTAAGTTAAGAGGTGTTTGAACAAGATGGCTGAGATTCTCAAGGGACCAGAGAATTGAATTGGTACTTCAGACATATCAAATTAGTTAATGATTTGGGGACCTTTATTCTGCAAGAGCATGTAAATTAAAAAAAGAATAATGAAATTCATTAAAGCTTGGTAACATGGAGAAAGGAGGACATTTGGGCCTCACTGCACGTAATTTTTAGAACCTGCTTTATCTTAGTAGAATGACAAGCAGCTTGGTACGGGGGAACAACTTTTTTTCCAAATTTCCATTACAGATGACCCCAGCTTGCATTGTTTATTTAATTATCAGACAGAACCCATCTCCTGAACTATTCCAAGCAGCTACAAACTCCCGTGGCTTAAACTTGCTGTAGATTCTTTGTTGGGCTTGTGGACTTCGTCTTTGCACATCCAGCATGCAGGAGGTGGGGAACATGGCACTTTCTCAGCCAGCAAGCAGACACGTTTTGGAGGAAAATAAGAAAGAAATGAGAGTGCTGGAAGACACCCTGCTATTGTGAACAGAGAGAGCCTGTCAGGATACATAAGTAGTGTAGGTACCTGTCCTTACAACAGCTGTAGGACATTCCACACCTGAGGAGAAATTTATTTAAGCCAGATGGTTCGAAGCACTGTTTATGCTAATCGTGCATTCATTGCCTCTATATTAAGATCCTGTTGTATAAATGGAGCTTACTGCTTACTCTTACATGTTCTTTATCTGGCAATGATTGCTTTGAGTCTGTAAAGTCCATCCGGAATCAACGCAGCTACATTCTTTGCATTGAGGAGTGAATAGCTTGACCACAACACCTTTGAACAGGGTTAGAGATATCTGTGCAACATTCAACTTCAAGTGACAGGTAGTTTGGTAGAACATTTTAGCTCATGCTCTGTGCCGAGTCACTTTAAAACGTCAAATTATCTTCCAGCTTCTAATTAAGCTTCAGTTTGGGACTCTGTCATACTGTGAGGTACCTGATCAACACCTATTGCTCTCTACAGCTACAGGAAAGGAGGTTGTAATGAGGTGAATGCTGGTCTTTGTTTCTAACTATTTTAGCAATAATCTTGAAGTGTACCATTATAAAGCTAGATAAAAGAAAGAATGTCCTATTGTTGCATTTGAGGAATATTTTTTTCTCCCTAAAAGGCAGTATGAAATACAGCACCTAAATTGTAGTAAGCACTCAGAAGCCACTTTTCATCTGAGACAAGAGTTACCTACAAAAGTGAATGTGAATTTGCACGTAAACAACTTGCTTGATTTTTACTGTTAGAGACTGGCTGGAAATACTGACTCATTAAACTTGGGATTCCAGAATTGACGCCTCTCTTCATCCAAAATGTCACAATTCTGCACATTTCCTATCCTTCTCCCCACCATTAATGCAAAATCCCAGAATAGCTAATAACTTGCTGGCCATAGATTTTGCCTGATGCGTGTCTATATCTGGCACGATGTGTCTATAAATACAGCACAATAAGTCTTGTTCTAAACTTCCTGCAAAGTCAAATTGAGTTGTCTTAAAAGGAAAAATATTTTTAAAAGTCAGCATAGAACACCCTAAAACCTAAACCAAGCAAAACCAAAGCATCCAACTGCAGGTCAACTGCAGTTAACTACTTACACATACTACTATTTACATCTAAATGGTAGTAAGCCCTCAGAAGAAGCTTTCAGATGTGGAAAAAGCGATCAGAAAAATTCCTTGCATAGTTGCCCATGCTGCAGTGGAGCTGCTCACTAACCCTGTTGGTATCAGTTGATATAGTTCCTCAGAGTAAAGTAGAGTAATTTCAAAACACAACAGTTTCAGAACTTGACCTAAAACACTGGTGAAAATTCAATATGTGCCAACTCAGATTTTTCTCCTGACCACCGATAAACAGCTATCATTTAAATGTATGCTCTACTCTGCATGGCTTCCAGAAGTACTATTTGTTCAAAAGAGTGTGATAGCAGCATGAGATAACCTCAGACTTTAAAAAGTAAGTGGGAGTTGGGCTTCATTTTGGTGAATCTCTTTGAAGAAATGAAGATTAAGCAGCTAACCACCCTTTCTCAAACTTAAAACCACTTTGACAGGCAAATGGCTGCAGGTGGTAGCAGGTTATTTAGCACCAGAGCTGCTTCACATGATGAGCACTGAATGGTGTGGCTGCATTTTAAGGGCCTGTTGTGACTAAACTCTTTGGGTTTAAAATTGTGCTTATACTTGTTTTCCTTCAGCAAAATCCTGAAATGCTGAAAAAAGGCTACGTGCTTCAGAGACAGATTCCTCCAGGCTTGCAAACCACAATCAGATTTCAAACTATAAGCAAACAAAGCCACCCACATTCTGTGATGCTCCCATCTTTCTAAGGTCCTTTGGAATTATCTGAAGGCAACATAGGTTTAATACTCATCATCTCGTAAGTAACTTATTTACAGTCTAGTGGCTTAAACCTAAGTTTTAGGAGGGTTTGAGAATGTTTTGAGGTTACTCTGAAAAGACCAAACAAATTTGTAGAATTGTAGGATACAGTAGAGCTCAAATTTCACTCCCATTTATGTATCTGTCATCTTTTTATTCCCACCCACACTGCTGATGACCTACAAGCTTTGGGGGATCATGCACTTCTGTCAGATAACATTTGCAGTACACAGTTGCCAAGGGTTACCAACTAACATAACAAGATATATTCCCAAATAATTTCTCTTTTGAAAATGAAAAGCAATTATTTAATTGCCTATTAGGAACACATTTAACCCAGGTATTTCGTACACAGGGATTTAGAGAGTAAGCAGGAAACTACTCACACAGCTAAACACTCACCATAGAGACTGCTTGAAAAATAATGATTAGAGAAGCAAAAAATAACCATAATAATTGAATCCATTAAAAAAACTCAAGAGAACACATGAGAAAATTCGTGCAGCCAACACAATTAACTTGCGTGCAGGGCTTTTGTGATTGATGAAGTATTTATTGAAAGTGGCTTGAATGGTTTTAGCCAATGCAAGTAGTTTTGGGTTCATGGCAGCTTCAGTTTTAAACATCTGCTATTTTCTTAATTAAATATGTTTCAGAAAATTATTACAAAAGCCCATTTCTGGTATTTTTGGAGCCCACCCAGTAAATGAATGCTGAGTAAACACGCTGTTAATCTATAATATCTGAGAAATAGATATCAGTCCCTAAGCACACTGGAGCACTGTTCCTGCGCCTAGGGAATCTTCTGTCTTGAAAATTCCCTTTCAAATTGCAAAAACGTCAGACCTGGTGCAAGGGTGGTGAAGATTAGCCCAGTATCATCAAGGGATCTGTAACCACATTAATTCAGATTGTTCCACAAGGAGTGCATGTCAGATTCCACTATATTATTTGTTCTTAAAGTATGAAAATGCTTTTAACTCCCTGGGTACACAACAACTGTGATTTGACCAATTCTGTTTCCTTGCACAGTGCTTTCCGGTGTTTTTTTTTTTCCTCATCTTTACTGTCACTTTCTAACTTCATGGGCTTTTTCGTTTGGTTGGTTTTTTTGGTGTTGTTTTTTATTTTTTTTAAGATGACATGATAGCTTGTTAGGATGAACGTTGTTAGCACTAAGCTGCATTGACACATTACATTGTCAAAATTCTGCCATATTTCTTGCTATTTATCTATTTGTGCACAATTCTTGACAGAAGTGTTCTTTTTTCTAAAAAAAAAAAAAAAAAAGCCAACAACACCGTGTTCAGAAAAGTGTCAAGTAAGTCACAGCACAATTACTTTTGAGAAACGCTGTTTTGCAACCTAGGCTGCCATTGACTGAAACCTTTTTGTGTTGCTCCGCGGCTTGTGGAATCAAATTGAAGGGTTCCTACTGATTTCAGGGGGTTTTGGAACAGACCTTTACTAAATGAAATTCTCTTTCTTCAGGGTTCCAGTGGACATATTTCTTCATCTTCAAAATCCAGTTTGCAGAAAGCAACGCCTCGAGCCTTTGTTAGCGCAGATATGCCCTGAACAGACAGACATCCTGAAAGGAAGAAAGACTCACGAAGGCACATAATCCTATCACAGAACTGCTGAAGCCAGTGTGAGTTATTCCATTTTCTTTCAGTAAAGAACTTGAGAACAGAGACACGTATTCTCACTGGCATTAGTCAGACACCTCAAACAAACATTTTGGTAAGAAGAAACTTTGTCGTTTCCCCACTTTTTGATATTTTGTCATTTCCTCCTATGGAGACAAATCATGCAGAAGGAAAAAAAATAATAAAAAATTCTACTGTAGTAACTGGCCTGATATAATCTAACAGGGTAAAGATACCTCACATTTGTTTTTATCTTAACTAGTCTTTTTATCCTAAAGAGATATCGTACTTGTATTTATAGGATTCTCTTGAGACTTAGAGGAACTTGGAAAAGAAAGTTAGAGTATATGAGTAGAAACTATCATTCCTAATAAGTTTTATTAAAAATCCTGTTCTTTCATGGCTTTGTAAGCTTCTGTATAAAACACATTCTGATAAAATATTTTAATAATGCTGTATTGAGAATATTTTTTTTATTTTTCTTTTTCTTGATTTCTTGATAATTATTTTAGGGTCAAGCAAATCTTTAGGCTTGCTGTCCCTGTGGAGATGTAGCATTTAATCCAGTTTCATTAAATGCATCTGTACTATAAACATAATTCTCTTTCATTCATATATCAATAGTCATTAAGTCTACAAAGTGAATTTGCATGATGACGGTCTTGTTAGTTGAAGTATATATAAAGTCATACACAATTCCCCTAAAAAAGAAGGGAAGGGAAAAGGGAGAAGGAAAGCAAAAAGGGAAGGGAAATGCATGTAACAAGCTGGATGCTTTTTAGGATTTGATGTCTGTGATTTGTCTATGCACTGATTCATGTATGAAAAGTTCTGGGTAAAAAGCACGTACATGATGTAAGAGCTTCTATCTTTTCTTCGCAAAGCACCCAAGCCAATCATCTAGAAAATACAGCCTCAGGGTTTTTATTCCTTTATTCCATTTTGCAAACTTACTGTTTTCAAACAGTAAGAGAACAGACCTAGTTTCTGTACTTGTTCTTCTTGATAACACTTCCATGGCGATACTGGAAGTGAAAAAGAATCTGCTTTTTGAGCTTAATAGAAAGATAGACTACTTGAGTAGACCTAAAATTGCTAGAGCCTTTGAAGATAGTCAAGCAGGGAAAATACTTCCTTAGTTTGTTTTCACGAGTGCATTTTCTTTCATTACAAAGCTGAAAGGAGCAGAATGAGATGGGAAACTGCAATTCCAGAGAAAGAAATCAATTTTCGTGTGCAAATATGCACAATAAAAGATCAAATTTTGCTTTGTTTTCTGGGATACTTATCACTCAAAGATTTTTTGATAACTTCTCCTTTTCAGTACAGCCCTCTGCATGCTTGAAAAGCAGGAAGGTTTATACCGGGATATGTGAGAGATGTGTAGGATTTCTTGCTTCCCGAGCTGTTTATAAACATTATTGTATCAAAATTTGTTTTGCCAAGGGCAAACATTACCTCTGGAAAGAATTCAGCTTTCACGAGGAGGAAAGCAGTATTTCAGGAACTATCTACCGAATTTCCATTATCCGAAGGCACATTACGCAGATCTCCAAGGTTACGTGCTCTCCAAGGCACATTACAGAATATGTGCAAGGTTTCCATTTTCCTGACAGGAACAATTACAAATGCCATGCAAGAATAATTTCTTACAAAGACCTGAAACAGGCACCAGAAATTCTCTCAGGTAGCAGTTACGAATGCTTATGCTAATGCTACGGTTGCAAAACACAAATACTGACTAGTAAACAGATGGGTATTTATGGTTGTCTTAAAACCTAATTACAGGATTTTATAACAGGGCACTAAGTAGGTATTATCTGACACGCTAATAGTTGCCTTCAAAGTTTTAGCGTGGCTTTGAAACTAGATTGTATGTTCAGATACCACAGCTCTCCATCCCTGTGCCTGTTAGAGTAATGCCAGCAAGAGCTGCCCGGTGTCCTGTGTAAGACTGGCACACATCACAGGCCAGCGCTTCTGATTAACAAACGAGAAGCACGTGGGAAAAAGAGAAGCTTGCTTTGGTTCTCTGACACCTGCTAAGCTGAAAACTCAATGCCAGTCCACTACATGGGATTGGATTCCTGCATTTTTTTGCTGACTTGGTATTTGGTTTGTAATTCTTAACAAAGTCCTGGCGTATGCAGAATGCTCAAGCACTGTGTTAGTTTTTTGTTTTTTTATAGGAGTATTCAAAACCCAGATATTTTGAAATGCACTTTGAAATGCAGCACTACGAATGAAACGCGCTGTTCCCAACAACCATTTTGTTGCAGCCAGAGCATATGCTGGCACCATAGATTCATTTTTAATTTTGCTCTGGACAGCTCCAGGCTATTTTGGCACTTTTTTCCCCCATTTTCCCCCTCAGCTTCTGTGTCTGTGGAGTGAGCAATAACCAAGCAGAACTCTTCTTTAATAAAGCACAGAACTAGAGCAGGGAAGATATATAAGTAAGCGCTAACATAACTTTTCAGAGCCAGCCTGTGCTTGCCTCAGAGGTTACTGGTGTCTGAGAGCAGGTTGGAAAAAGCTGCGCTCAGAGGTGATGAAGGTCTTGCATCATGTGATCTTAAGACAAGGTTAATGGAAGAGCCTCTCCCACCATCTGCTTGCTTCGCTGGATTTCCGTTTATTTTCTGTCATGTTCCCCTGGATTTTGTATACTTTAAGGTTGACCTCTTGATATTCCTGCCTGCCAACTACTTGGCGCAATGAAATTTCCCCATGAAAAATGCTATCTAATCAAAACCAGTAATGGGTTTTAGAAGCAGCACAATATACCAGCAGCGAAGTCCACAGGAAGTTCCTCGGGTTCAGCATGGAGTTTGTGATTCATACAGAGGAGAGGAATGTAACTCCACGAGAACTGGAAAGTAAGAGAGATGCCATTTCAGGACTACCTCCTGCCTGACTCTGGAGAGGGCCTTGAAGCTACGCTGCCTGCAAATTCTTTCCAAATCCAACTTAACACTGAGCTTTCGAAACAGAGAGAACAACCAAAAACATTAAAAAGCTAATGATCTTTTCCATGCAGCTGTGCTGAGCAGATGCCTTCAACTTCATCAGCTTAAAATTAGGCAGGTCTTTAATTACCTGAGAAGATAACTGCACACTACTTCCACATTTCATGCTTAACTATTATTAGTTTTAGGAGAACCTTTGCAAAAGCTATTTACTTGAAACAAAAGTATTTTGTAACGCTGAAAATGGTCCCCCATCCAGCCCCGATAACAACAGTATCCGTCAGACAAGTATTATTGAAGAGTAACATAACTTTTCAGGCAGAGGTAGAAGTAAATGTTTTTTGATTTGGGTTGGTTTTTTCCTTTTTTTTTTTTTTTTGGTCATTATCTGTCTTTTCTCTAGCCACTATTCTCCCCTATTTATCTCCAGGCAAGCGTACAGGATGTTCGCATTTTCAAAGTGTTCTTCAGTTTTAGGTTCTTTACTTTTTTGTGAAGCAGCTAGAGGTGTGAAGCCTCCTACACATTAGCTATACAAGCTTCTAAAATACAATGTGGTGTTTCTCAAATGATGTATTAAAATCCTAGTGCTATTCAGAAGGACATAATAGGAACATTGCTATCCCAGGATGATAAACTGTTTTATTTTGTTAAGAAATCGACATTCTGTAATAAAGCATTTAGTAGGGTAGATCAGCCACTATGAAGTTAAAGCCAGCAGCTGCCTTGCTCTGTAGCATTTTTTAGCTACTTAAAGTCTCTCTTGGAGCCATTTTTAAGCCTCCAAATATTTTCTTCTCGTGCCATTTTGCACACCAATATTCCTTAGTTTCCACTTTTAAATTCAGTGATGTGAGATTTATACACATTTAAACATATGAAATACTAACAAACCCATTTCAAAAGTTAATGCACCATAATCCTAATGTAAGGAGAACTTATGTAAGTGCAGAATCATGGAAACAGACTCAGAATTATGGAGGACACACAAAGGTTTTAGTCCAACCTCCTGCTCAAAGCAGGTCCATTTGTCACATGCTGCTGAGCAACTTGGGCCAGTGCTTGACCACCTCCTGGTAATTTGACCACCTCCTTCTCACTTGCAACAATGGAGGTAGAAAAGGAGGTGGAAGCCAGATAGGTTCAGTCTCTTCTCAAAAAGAATGAACAATTGAATGAAAGGAAATGGCCTCAAGTTGTACCAGGAGAGGTTTAGGTTAGACATTAGGAAAAATGTCTTCCTCAAAAGGGTTGTTAAGACCTGGAACAGGCTTCCCAGAGAAGTGGTGGAGTCCCCATTCCTGGAGGAATTGAAAAGCTGTGGAGATGTGGTGCTGAGGGACATGGTTTAGTGGTGACCTGGCAGTGCTGGGTTAAGCGTTGGACTCGATGATCTTAAAGGTCTTTTCCAGCCAAAACTGTACTATCATTCTATGACACCACTAGTATCAGGCTGCCAGCTGGACTTTGTTCTACTGGCCATTACTCTTTCAGCCCAACAGCCCAGGCAATTTTAGACCACCTTAACAACCTACCTACCAAATCTGCATCTCACAACTTTGGCTATGATGTAGGGCATTACACCAACAGCTTTACTAAAGCCAAGATAAACAGCATTTGTTGTTCTCCACTTAGCCACACAGACTAGCATCTCGTAGAACGCAATCAGGTCAGCTGGGTATGAGTTTTCCCTTGGAAAATATGTGCTGCTTGTTCCCAAAGTTGAATTGGTTTCTATGTGCTTGGAATTCTTTGAGGAAGATTTGTTTGTTAATATTTCCACCAACTGAGGTAAGCCAACTGGCCTGTATTTCCCCAGTTCCTCCTTGCCCATGAAGGCACAAAGGAAGGGCACCCAAAGTCACAGATGAGTTAAAAGTTACTGAGGAAAGAACTGTCAGGGACAGGAGTAGACCATGGAACTTAAAATATCCCCTCAATGTCTTTTTCCTCTAATCCAAATAAAGGGCTTTACTGAGTTTTTCTTCACCATACCTTCTCTAGCTCTTGCAGGACTGCAGCTACCAAGTTTCCAGTCTCACAGGAATGAGCACTCACTTCAGAAGCTTCTGCAGGCAAAACTATCTGTTTTCAGGCAAAACAATGCTCAGATAACATCTCTTCCTCAAACTGGGTGTTTTTCACAGGCAGAGGTGGCTTCACAGCCATTTAAAATCCTTTTGGGTGTACCCCTTGGCTGGGGGACCACCTCCACCCATCTGAACAGGATCACGCAACGTAGCCATTTTGGAACTGTGTTTCTGGACAGTATCACCAGTTAACCATTCATGGAATCAATCATAGAGTCATAGAATCATGGAATCATAGAGTCATAGAATCATGGAATCATAGAGTCATAGAATCATAGAATCACAGAGTCATAGAATCATAGAGTCACAAAATCATAGAATGGTTTGGCTTGGAAGGGACCTGAAAGACCATTTAGTTCCAATCCCCCTGCCATGAGCAAGGACACCTCCCACTAGACCAGGTTACTCGAAGTCCCATCCAACCTGGTCAGAGTTCTCTGTGTTGAGACGAGGCCCAGTTTAATTTGGCACCTATAAATCCACTGACTGTGGGGACCTTTGAAGGGCAAGCTAATAGAAATATTTCGTCGACCACCTTCAAACCTTTGTTCTTCCATCTACGGTTGCGAAGCACACTGAAATAAGGATTTTAAAAAATTAAAATCAATGAAGATTAATAACTATATTGCTGACCTGACCTTTAGCCTTGCTTCCCACAGATGCCCACTTAGCTGCCTGTCTACACGGGAGGGAGCAGGCTGATGTGTTGCTATTTATACAAATCTTGAATTTCTGCCAACACCTGCTGCCAGTGAATAGGCAGACGAAGCAAGTTTTGGAAACTAATAGTTTAACATCTTCCTTATTTTTCCGGAGAATAAGCTTAGGATCAATAAACCATTCTAGCACAGACTGAACCAAATCAGTACATTTCAAATAGTAATCCCTTTTTTTTTAACTCAGGAGCATTACCTATGCCATTATTTAACTTTTTTCTGCACTTTCTCTGATTTAATACTATTCATTCCATCCAGATGCTATTACAGAGAGTCTGAACTGTACATACAGGAACAAACACCTACCTCTTGCTTTCTCCACAAAAAAACCAGTTGACAGGGTTTCCCAGTTTGGTTACAGAGCTTTGACATCTAACTGGAAATTGATTACAACTACTTAATTATTATTAGAAGAGCTATTTTTCAGAGAAAGGCTACCCATTGTCATCACATGTAGCCAAAAGAGCCATTCCAGTGCTAGACACAAAGCTTCTAAAGCCTATCTCCCTTGTTAATTTGGGATTATCACACACCTTTAGTCCCTGAGCATAGCAAGTAACCTGCTGATGTTTGTCAGATACTGACACAGCATCGCTTTTGAACAGGTCACGAGTTGCAACAATCTGATCTATGAATCTTCCAGGAAAGGAAGGAGAAAGCCAGCAGCAAAACCCCACTTATTAAGTGCCTATAGGTGTTCCTATAGCGCTGCACGTGATTCTGGTGTTTCAGAAAACGCTGCTGCTCCCACTCGTGCCCTGAAGGGTTGTTTAGATGACCCTTTCGAGGCTATTAATCTTGTATGGTTGATACTATACAGAGGAAGGGTCTGCTGTAGTTGTAGTAAATAATTCCTCTTCTTCCTTGGAATGTTTTGCTCAAAACGTACCACATCAGCTCATTGTTGTATAGTTACACAGCAAGCCTCAATGGAGGGATGCTGTATTATTGAATGCAATATATTTCTTCTACACCTGCAATTTTTACTGATAAATGAGTTACCTTGTGTTTTAACTAGACACTGGCAGCACATTGATAAGTGTTTTGAAGAGGGGTCTCGTAGGTCAGTTTGGTTTAGGCACAAACGTTCACCTCTGCGTGTACATTCAGGAATACCTTGTGAACTGTGGCTTGAGGGTGCCTCAAGTTTGTTGCTGCCCTCATCACTTAGAAAAACACCATTCCTTCTTCTCTGACTGGGAGATGATCTTATGCATTTGTGGAACAGGTTGATAATTTATATGTTTGGGATATCTTGTGTTAAACTCCAGGGGAATTGAGATTTTCTTTAATAAAATAAATCCTCTTTGTTCCAGCAAGGCAGGGGGAAAAAAAATTAAGTTAAAAAAATCAGTGAAATTTTTTTTAATATTCTGTTCTTTAAGAGAAGAACCTAAAGTTTCCTAAACCTTTCAGAGTCAGCCCAGCTCACCATTTGTGATGCTTTGGGATTTTCCTATATCCCCCTAAATTTGATGACTTTAACCTCGAGTTTTCTGAACAAGGGATTAAGCCTTATTTCTAAAGAAAAGTCAGTTCTTGTTCTGATAAATACTAGCTCCTTCTTTCTTCTTAAATGGGAAAAAAAGAATGCAGAAGATGTAAGACATTAGGGTTTAATCATGTTTTTCTGCTTTAGCCATCTAAAGAGCCGTGTGAGAGCCATGACTCTCACAGTCCCCAAAAGCTAATGAAGTCTATAATCAGCAAATTGGTATGCTCTGAGATCTGCTATTTAGAAAAGGTTAGAACTTCTCCCTTAGAGTGGGTTTAACTACCATTTCAGCTCCAATATTAACTTTCTAGAAGGCAGGCGAACATTATTTCTTCACTAGTGTGAGCCAATGTTTCATGTCTGCCCTGCTTTCGGATATTAAAAATCATCTTGCTTAACAGAATCTTTCTTCTTATCTTAAATGACAGCTGCTCATTTCCTGAAACTTGCTCCTTGGTCCTACAGGAGTCAGATGCTGCAATAACCAGAGTCCCTCTCTTCCTGGAAGGTTTTGCAGGCCATGGTAAGATACCAGGCAGATGTCTCATCTATTTCTAGCTCTCTTTACAAGCCAAGCTCTACTCATAACTGATAAAAAAAAATTGGAGTCTAATCACACTGCAGTGATAGATCTTAACATCGGGAACAACTCTTTTTCTTGGATGTTCTAATCAATTGCCAGAGCATTCAGCATTCACTTTAATATCATCCTTCTGAAGGGAACAGGAGAAGTCTGAGGCAAAAAAGGTTTCACAGTTTGTACTGGAGTCATATTTTCTAAAAAAAAAAAAGCAATTATTTCATCTTTTTAGATAAAAGATTTGACTTGAGAGTTCAAAGGCAGAAAACACTGCGAAAGTGCCAGTTAACAAGACAGTGCAAGTCAGACCAATCTGACTAAGATTGGGCATGCTGAGCCAGTAAAAAGACACTACCTGGAAATGTGGTCTCACGTAGGTATTTCATTTATGGACAGAGTTATGCTGACCTCCAACTGTAACATCCAATCAACAGTCATACGTCCCAGGGGCATCTTGCCTCAGGTCTAACAGCTCTTTTCATACATAGGTGGCTTGCAAAGCTCTCTTAGCTTCTCAGACCCACATCGACCAAACTTCAAAGCACGTGTCTATGAGGACCACCAAAAAGCAGGTATTTACATTCTATATATGTTTTAAAGTGTCCTTTAGAATCCCTTTTGACTTGGTGTTTCACAGTAAAAGAAATATCACACATTTTCTGGTGTCCTTGCTATGAAAGAAAGCAGCCCTTTGTTCCAGAAGCTCTTCAGATTGTGTCAGGAATCATGGATGTTTAATCTACAGTGAACCCTAGCCGGTGGTCTGCATAGCCATGCTGTGCCATAATGTCACATTAGACAATTACACCATGAACATTTCTTAAACTAACAGCCTGTCTGCTGCAGATAAGCATGTATAATTATTGTGGTGCCATCCCAACAAAACCAAGCAAAACCCAACAGCCCTGGAAGTCATAAAAAGAAGTGCAGTTCAGAGCTACATTTAAGGGTTGAAAATTAATTTTAAATGTCATACTTTGTCTATAGCACATTCTTCATCAGGAGTAGGAGGCATAGGACATCATATCTGTTTCCCTACCACAAAGAAGTGTTGGGACTCGTGAATAAAGCCCAAATTACATAATTTCATTACATTTAGATTTCTGAAGCTCTCAGTCCACTAGGACGTCTGGAATGGCATGACATAAAAACCTCAGTTATAGAAAGTGACTTCAGGGGCCACTGCTCAGACTTCGGCACAGGAATTCTTACAACTCTAGGATAAGAGAAACAGAAAACCTGTGAAAGTCACTGTAAGAAATGGAGCTTAAGACCCATTATGTGTCATGAAAGGGGTTATAAATGGGCGGTGGCACAGTGACAGGAAGATTTAGGGAGATGAAATGAACTTTCCCGTATGGTAGATATGACTCTGCAGCCTTTTCAAAGTCTTTAACCCATTGTTGAAGTGATGTGCAGCTTTTGAACAGAACTTGTCACGGCAGCGTGGAATTTCCTGAAATGCCTTGCTCTTTACTTGGGAAATATAACAGTGACTCTGAATAAAGATCGAGATGAGGAAAGGGAAAATATTTCTCACATTTCTTCCTCTCCTTCTTTTCCACCTGAAAGATCTTCTCCATAATACATGAAATAATAGAAATATCTGGTACATACTGACAAGAACTGCTGGCTTCATAGTGCAAGTATTTGTAAGAAAGGTAGTCAGAGATGTCTTCTATGCCATGCTGTCTGCTCAAACACTGCCAGCTGATAGTGTCCTTTCCAGAGCTAGTGTTTTTTCATCTCTAGAAGTACATCGACCTCTGCTTCACGCAAGTGTGGCACAACTGCTAGCAAACAAAGGAGGAGTTCTGTAGAAGCACTGGTTTAAATGCTTGTACTTTGGAAAAATAGAAGAAAAGGACACAAGTAGGGAAAAAATAAGTTGTTTCTGAAACAAAGGCCCCACAAGCCTCACCAAATACAACCAGTGCAAAACATTTCATTTTGGTTTTAGGTTACTGGACTTAGTAAAGCAAAAGCAATGTAAGCTGTGGGTGTCACACTGAAGGACCTCTCTTTCACCTTACCTGGGCTATACAAATCACTCGAGCAATTGCCATCGTTCAAATAATTTTGTAGGTTTAGACTGAATGGATTTTCAAGTCTGTTTTCCCTAATCCCTTCCCTCCCACACCCATGATAACAAGTGTAAGATTTCCAAATGATCACGACATTGATGCCTCTCTCAAATATGAAATATTGGTGGGCTGTGGTCATCAAATAAACCTGACATTTCCCTTAGACAGTGCTTGCTTGGTTCCTTGCGTGGAGGCATTCAGACATGAGCAGAAAGAGAATCCCGGGGAGAACACTACTGCAAGGCTTTTTCAAGCTGTTCAGAATAAACCAACATTAGCTAATGTGAGCTTTTGGGGTCAGATTCATTTGTGCTGTCTGGTTCCTTTGTTTGTTTTGTTGCGTTGTGCCAGATGGGCAGTGAGCTGAGTGAACACACTGGATTTACAACTGCTGTGCATTGTCGGCATAGCTCTGAGCAGTGGGAGCCTGCAATTTGTCACTGCCTGAAACAGTTTTTCCCTCCTTCACATTGTTGCCTGGTGTGAGTTCACACACATCCCCAGCTGTCCCCTCCAGTGAACAAACTCAACTGAAGAATATTCAACTGCATCCAGGAGATAAGAATATGAAAAAAAAAAAACAGGTGGCACTTGAAGGACAAGATATGATGGGAAAATGCCTGAAGAGAAAATATTTTATTTTTCCACTCCAATTTGTATTTCCCACATGGAAAAATATACATCCTGCCACATCTGTGCCATTGTCATGGAAAGACCAAAAACTTGGAATGCTTTGCTTGCCACTAAAGTCATCAGGGTAAATTTTGATGTGTTTCTAAGGAAACTGTCATGAATAACATCCTGTTCAACCTTCTGTAAAGCTCAGGTGCTTGTCCTTGGCCTCAGCTTAGCCATGCTCAGGTGGTTTTGTGCCCAGCCATCTGCTTTGCTGATCCTGACCCCCAGATCTGAATTCTCATCTCTGCTTCAGTCCTGCCCCAATGTCATGGGCTTCCTTAATAACCACCAGGTAGTGGTGGCCCTGGTCACGGCCAGGAAATCTGCTCACTCCCCTCACTCAGATGCTTCAGGACCATGTACCTCATCAAGAGGAGCACTGACAGTCTGGCTGGCATCCTTGGCTTCCAGTGCCTCACTGAGCAGCCAGCTCTTGCTGCTCCCTGGCATTGGACTTCTCAAATCAAGTGGCTGCATCCTCACATGGTCCTCACTTTAAAAGTGGGGAACAGGTACTGAGAGATGCAGAGAGCTCAGTCCCTATTGAATTTCCCAGTATTACCTATGCTGGCAAAGTTTCCCACCAGAAGTATCTCTGAAATTTACTTTCTGATTCAATTTAAGCCATTTCTCAGCAAACTGGCCTAGAAAAAAGAAAGCTCTGGTTCTGGGAAAATAGTGTCTATGCAAGAACACTTACTGACATGTTAACATCAACAGTATAGACCCACGGAAATAATTTTCTCCATATAAATGAAACCTATGGTAACATCACGACATCTGTGAGTGTGTTTTGCATATGACAGGTGGATGCAGATTTTGCAGACATTTTTATTTTAAAAAAATGAACCATCTTTGCAACAAATATCCTCATTGGAAGCAACTGATGGAGGCATGGAAACAAAGCAAAAGCAGGAAATTCCCCAAGGAGACACTTGACAAGAATCCTGCTACTGCTACAAGGGAGAACAAGGGATTAGAGAGGAAAGTGCTTTTTATGCAAGCCGAGCAAACATGGATGTAATGCATATAGTAAGGACTAGAAGAGGATGCTCATGAGCTTAGAGGGTTTACAGATTTTTTTTTTTTTTAATTTTATTTCACAGTTACTGGCTTTCTCTCTTGTATCTTCTGGTGTTAACGTCACAAACAATTAGAAGAAGAAAGCGGATAAGACGGTATGGAAAAAGTCACCTAAGGACTACAGCTTTCTCTTCTCTGTACTCAAAATGTGATCACAAGCTCCCTCCAACTGCAAGCATCAGTCATGGCCATGGACAAGCAAAACCTGTCTTCTACCTCTGGCACATCCTGACCACACACTTTCCAGGTATGTTCTTATCACCATTATTTTTACTCTGTCACATCTTTTTGGTGCTTGGCAAGTAAGTACCACTCTGGATACATGTCCTGCTTTGAGCTCAAATAGAACATGTTCTGTTCAGTGATTTTACTTCTCAGTTCATTCAACCTATTCACGGGGTCAGTTTTGCTCAAGGACCTGGAAGTACTTGGTGTATGATGACAAAAGATGGTGAAGTTTAATGTGTACCTTGAGGGAACTCAGCTCTGGGTGAGAATACTCCAATGGGGGTGTTTGAAACAAGGGAAGTGGAATAATTGGCAAGGCAGAGGTAAACCTATTTGGGCTGCAGTGTTGAGGCAGGGTAGAATGCAATCCCTCATCGATCAGTTTGGGGTCACCTCTCCCGGCTGCTCCTCCCTGCAGGTGCCACCTCTTATTTACTGCACCCCAATGTGGGGCACAAGATTGAGCAGTGACCTTGGTCTGCACAGGAGCACGGATCAGCAAGAGCCTTTCTGCACACCCCAGCCCTTGGTAGTGACTCTAAACACGGAGCATTGTCACTGCTGGGAGCAGAGACTGGCTGTGAAAATCTGCTGTGAACCTGAGACACTGCAG
>WTSP01022342.1:97542-110864 GCA_025331215.1 Actenoides lindsayi | reverse complement strand
TAAAGTAAGTATAGCATTTAACTTTTTTACAGCTGTGATGTTGGAGGCTTCCTTTTCTCCATTAGCCCCAAGTACCATTTTTGTCATTGAACTGAACAATTGAGCCATTTTTCCCAATATCCTACAGACAATATCCCTTGGCTCAAGAATAATTATTTCACAGTGAAGTCCTTTTGTCCCCCACAGGTCCAATCATCCAAACCTTCTGAACCTTGCTGACTCTGAACACTTTTTCTTCAGTATTTTTCTCAATCTCCAAGGGACTAAGTGTGGCTCTAGGTCCTGGTATTTTTGTGCACTTTTTATATTATTGTCTTTTTTTTTTTTTTTTTTTTTTTTTTATTTGCTGGTATTTTTTTTATTCTTTTTTGTTTTTTTTTTAAAAAGTCAATTTTTTATATTTTTTTAATTTCTATTTTTTTTCTTGTTTTTTTCTCAATTTCCAAGGGTTTAATTTTGGTTTTTGTTCCTGGTTTTTTTGAGCACTTTTTTTTTTTTTTTTTTTTTTTTTTTTTTTTTTTTTTTTTTAATTTGCTGGTAGTTTTTCTATTCTTTAGTGATTTTGACTGAAACAGTCAATGTTTAATATATGTTTAATATCTCTAGTTTTGTGGGGTTTTTTTGAATTAGAATGAAAATGGAGCAGTCAATTTTGAGAAATTCTTTAATTTATACTTTATTAAGACTTCCTTTTTAATTTGTCCTTTCTGGCTTGCAGAAAGTATTTCCAATTAATCAAGTGCTAAGCTGTGGGAAATTACGATTTCTCCATATCTCTTTATATTTGAGACATATAGACAAATGATGGGAGTACCAAGACTGGAAAATAATATTGTTATAGAAGTCTCTTCATATTTTGACTGTTCTCTCAGCACTGAACATGCTTTCAGACTACACAGCCCATCGGAACAAGAGACATGCAAGACAAAACAGGTTTCTACTTTCTGTGCCCTCTTTAAATCTCCTTTTGCCTAAGGCAGTGAGACAGGAAAAGTTTGAGCTATTTTGACATGTATTAAGAGCCTGACTTCCAGTTCAACTAATTCTTTCCTCAATCCTGTCTCACAACGGGGTGATAACATGGTCTAATACTTAAGCTTTTTTACTAAAGTGAGTGGGTTTAAAGAAAGCTTAAAAATATGGTAAACTAAAATTCATGATTTTTGGAACCAGTAAAATTCCCCAAGAGGGTATAGAAATGTATGGAAAATAAAGATGGAAGCTGGAGGCAAGAGCAGCAGTTTTTGAGTATTTAGAGCATGAGAGAAGTTAGTTATATTTAAAGCCATCTAGAGAAAACAGTTTCTAAAGGGAAGTTAGCAGTTGAAACTAAAGAAGATATCTGTGGTAGCCAGGAAAGATGCCTGAAGGCCATAGCAGGATAGGGCAGCTGCCTAAGTAACTATACCTCATCTTACTAGAAGCCCCATATTAAGAAGTAAAGGAAGAAAAAATACTGACAGTGGCAAGGGGACAGCGGGACCTAAAGAATGAAGAAAGTCTGTAATTCACTGACAAACAGGACATGCTCTGCTTTAAAATTCCTTAGTTGCAGGCAGGCTCAAAATCTTTTCTTAAGGTGACAAGTCTGAGATACTCACAAGCTTGGAGGCAAAGTTTGCGAAGTGTGGATATTCTTCATCCCCATTTCCTCTTTTAAAAGTTGTTGATATTAGAATTACAGAATGGTTTGGGTTGGAAGGGACCTTTAAAGATCATCTAGTCCAGCCCCCATGCAGTGAGCAAGGACACCTTCAACTAGACCAGGTTGCTCAGAGCCCCATTCAACCTCACCTGGAATGTTTTCAGGGATGAGGCATTTACCACCTCTCTGGGCAGTCCATTCCAGTGTTTCATCACACTCAATGTAAAAGATTTATTCCTTCTATCTAGTCTAAATTTCCCCTCTTTTAGTCTAAAACCCCTTGTCCAGTTTCAAAAGGTCTTGCTAAAAAGACTGTCCCCATCTTTCTTATAGGCTTCCTTTAAGCACTGAAATGCTTCAATAAGATCTCCCCAGAGCCTTCTCTTCTCCAGACTGAACAACCCCAACTCTTTCAGCCTTTCTTCATAGGAGAGATGTTGGCCTTCTGGGCTGTAAGCACACATTGCCAGCTTACGTCCAGCTTTTAATGTGCCAGTTAGGGGCTGAATATTACTTGCACTCTTAGAAGCATCTTCGGCTCTAAATACTAGACAGATATTTGAATGTATTTTAAAGTGGCATATTTGATACTGGGAGATGCTAACTGGGAGTCTAAGTGAGACTTCAAACTACTACTAGTGGTTTGCTATTATTTGAGATAATCTTATTGGGATGCTTGGAAATGAGTTTTAATATTTAAAGGACAAAGGGCTGCATCTTTAAAGGGCAAGATTAATGTATGCACAGAGGGCAAAAAAATAATGTTCTCTAAAGCTCTCTGTGGGCTTCTGCCAGTTGTGACTAATGTTGCTGCAGGTATTAGGAAAGCATAAGAAAATGTGTTGATGAAGGAAGAAGAATGGAGATTAAAGGAAAAGTGGTTTGAAAGCTCTACTCATACTGATGTATGAAGAATAATATATGAGGCCTGTGTAATGAAAATGATAATGTGTTCTGTCATTTTATTTGAGATAATTAGACTGTGATCCTGGAAGCTGTTTCTTGTAGCTGAAACTATCTCTCCGGTTAGAGTCCTTATGCATTTCCTATGGTTTCAGTCCAGAGAAGTTTCCGTCTGCCTAGTTTGAGATGCAATGAATCCAGGCCTGAGGAAACACTGATGCTGTGATGTTCTCATGGAACACATTTACAGGGTGCATGTAAGGTCCCCTGACTGTTCCCAGTGTGCTTCTGGGTGGACTGTCCATGCTCAGGCTCAGATCCAGAAGGAGCTGGCTGGCTTAACATGAATGGATACTCAAGACAAGAATAGGGGAAGAGGGTCTTGGTCCACTTAGAAACTACCTCTAACACCCAGCACATAATTGCTTCTGGGAGACATGTCAGATTCTGGTAGAAAATTGCAACACTGGTCTGCTGCAGGGTCCACACAGGGGGTCTAACTTCTGTGTAAGGGTTTGACAAAATAATTCTGAGCTAATTTCTACTACTTTTTTGGGGCAAACAGGATACCATAACCTGAGTAACTGGAGATCAATAGCTCGATTCTCATTAAAGAAAGGAAAGGCATGGAGCCATGTGATCTACTGTCACCATCTGAACAAAGCAGCTCAGCTCACAAAAAAACGAGTGGAATGAAGGTGCAGACAAAGAATTGCTTGATGAATAATTGTGAATAGTAAATACAGGAGATTTTGACTCAGCCTGTAGGAAACACCTGAAAACTGGCTACCTTTATTAACTAAAGTATTTACTAACATGCCTTGCTCTGTTTCTCTTTCTGTCAGATGCCACATTCAGCTGTGTCTGAACTGCTGACACCAGCAAGAACTGTGGCTCTCTATCTTTCTACTAAGATCCATGGGGTATATTTTGCTTATTCTGCTTGATGTAGTAGTGTCTTAGACATTATATAGACAACTGGTCATGGTAAGTGATGAATATAAGCAAGAAGAATTTCAGGCTGCAGGTTCAATATAATTAATGAAGTGTTACTAAAGCATTTTAAGAGAAACTGGTTCCTGCATTTACAATGTGCTTTAATGATTTACTTAGAAGTCTCCCTTTAGACTCAGTATACAAGTTACAAATGATGCAAAATGTTGCTGATCAGAGAAATTGACAATCGCTCATTGGTATTGACATATACAAGAGTCTCTACTGGTTGCTGGTACAATTATGAACTGACTTTAAAGACTTACTTTTGGCCAAAGGCTAAAAGAGAACCTTATTTCTCCTCTTATTTCAAAGTTTCTCCTATCTTACTCTTCAGTTATTTCCTCTAACAGATCAAAATAATAATGATAATAATAATATTTATAATAATGAGAATGATAATAATAATATACTGGAAGTTCTGTGTGTTCTCCTTTATCTTCCATGTGTGTGTTCAGGACTGTTCATTCATCTAGAGTAGATGGTGATGACTTCTAAGAGGTATTTCCAGTATTACTCCAGGAAAATTTCCTTCCTATCAGTAAAATATTTGGAAATAGGCTCAGGTTTTAGATTTGGAATATGTCCTTTAAAAGAGCCTAAGTGATTGAAGAAGTAAATCTCACAGGCTCTCCCACTAAACACAGGGTTTCTGATTGAGCCAGCTGGATTGCTACCTGAGACCCTAGGTCTTGTGTTTCTTTTGACTAGTAATAACTGAAAATTTCATGGGAGTCTTGAAAATCAGCTAGAAAGCTCAGTATCTCGGAGAAGTTTCTGAAACAAACAAGTAGAAATCAACGTTCTCCTTGAACAAGATCTATCTAGCTAAGGCAAGATCTAAAAATTTAAGTCACAAAATTTAACCTACAATGGATTAGAGAACTATAGTGAAAGTGGCTCTGAAATGTAGTGAAATTAAACTAGGGAAAGGAAGGTTGGTTAAACCATTTTAGCCAAACTGCAGCCTTACTCTTGCATTCTTGCGTGAACTTCAGGCTGTGAGCTCATTGAGTTTTGCTGCTGAGATCTATCTTCTTTTGTTTTGCTGAGTATCAGGAGGGGACTCCTATCAGCTGAGATGGGTTATTCTTGACACAGCCTGAAGGAAAGCATTTGCTCCTTGAGAGTCTGTGACGTGCAGTGCTTATGTTTCTGCTTTAGAAAGTCTGTTGCTCATTATAGAAATGTTAAGTTTATCCACCATGCTGGCTGCTCTGTTTTTGCAGCTAAAAAAAAAATAAAAGAAATACATGCAACAAGCTATTGTAATGCCTATGGACTAGCACCAAAACCCAAATCTCTGTCTCCTAGTGCTTGAAACAGCTGCTGGTGATTACCCTTCTCCCATGGAAACAGAAACACATCTGGTGTCTGTAGAAAAGTAATGAAACAGAAAAGACAGGCATCAAAGCAGCAGTCCCAGGTATACACAGCTGCATTGTCCCAATGCTACTGCTCCACCTGAAAGCCACGTCTCATGTAAGTGGTGGGCCGGGAAGAAGAAAGAGGAAAATACAAAGGAGACATTTCCTCCTTCATTTTCCCCGTCGTGGTTGAAGCATTCATTCAGCTTTATCCTCAGATCTCTACATGGTGTTCATTGTTTCCATTCTTCTGTGTTGCTCATGGTCATGTTAAAGATAACTGGCCTAAAATATCATGTTTATGATCTTTGGTGAAAATTCCTATGTGAAGAAGGCAAATATGATATTTACTGCTTATTTGTTCCTCTAATGGCTTATGTGATGACCTATAGAAATAAAGTAAATGAGAAGCTTGTTTTCTGTCTGAAATGTCATCATTTCAGCATTTTCCACCAGCAAAACACATCGAACCAGAAGCCCAAGCCCTGTAGTTAAGAGGTGAGTTTTAAAGAACTGTAAGTTTAAAAAACACACACAAAGAAGTAAAAGCTATGGAGCCCATATGTACATCATATTTCTTTAGCTTTACCATGCAAGATTAAGGCTTGGAATATTTGACAGTGTATGAAATGAAACAGATATTTTCACATCTTGCCAGATATTGGCACTGAAGTTCATAAAAAAAATAGGAAAATACTAAATATTGTAAAAGAGTTGACAATATGTTTGTGTAGTGTAGTATATGGCAGGACAAGTTCATATATGTATTTGAACTGTTTTTCCTCTTACATTTATAAATTAAAATGTGCTGTTGTACAGGGTTGTTGGGGTTTTTTTTTGGCACTTGGGTGGTGGATAGCCTTGATATTATTAGATTAGCATTTGTTATCATGCCAGACAAATTGAGCAAGTCAGAGAATACGACTCTTCTGCAGTTAATGCCAACTGTGATAGTGGTAAGGGGTGTTGAGAAGATGCAAATGCAGGAAAGAGAGGAAGTGTTCCTGTACAGTAAAATGCTCTTCATTACAGACAGTGTTGAAAACTACTAATTATACTCTTTCATTTTTCTTTGCTTATTTGAGGTCCAATGTGGGATTGGGTAATTATTTATGTTGCTCTGCCATATCCAACAGAAAAATGTTTTGTTTTTATCAGGTTTTACTTTGGTTCCACTAGTTCTCATTTTCATTTTTACTTTCTTGCTGTTAAATTTTTGATTTCTCCATTAATGGCATGAGGCACAAGTGTCCAGCACCATCAGAAAAGGAGAACTACCCCCGTCTCTGCACAGGGTGAGATTTATTTTTTAAATGACTGTTTTCTCTCCAAGTGAATTGCCAAAACTCACTCAGCTGAAAATTTGTTAACTGTTGAAGCTGAATGCTTTTAAAGAGAGCAATACAGTAGGCTCATACATTTTATGAAGAATTTTTTATGAGAATCACTTTTTACAAAATTTCCCAATTGATTTCATATTACTTCATATTACTCCTCTCGCTCCCAATAATGTTATTTAGGCAGATAAATATTCCAACAACATATCTACCAATATACACTTTTCTTTCAGCACTGGCCTAGAAACAGGCCATTATTGTCTGGAAAAAAATTACAAAGAGTAAAACTTTTCCTTCATGTTGCTTAAAAAACACAGTCTAACTAATAATTCTCCAATATGCATCTGCTATGAGAATTCAAAAATTTTCTACCATGCTAAGCATGCAGAGGTAGATTAATTTGATTAATATATAGGTAAGTATAGAAAACAGGTAATTTTATATCCACAATGTAGATCTGATTATTATGGAATACCTCACTGTGTTCAAGGGAAGAATTACCAGCAAGCCCTTCAGCAATAACAGAAAGCCCAGCAGACCCATTACCATGACATGAGTGGGTATTAGTTCAGTGAGGTTAAAACCAGCTTGTTCCAGACCAACCCAAATCTAGGTAATCAGCTAAGACAAGGTAGCAAGTATGTGCTAATATAATGCTCACAAAAGAACTCAGTGTGGTAGTTTTGGGCCAAATTCTGCCTACCATGTCTGTGGAAAGTAGTCCCATTAGTTTCAGTCATAATGCATATGCAGGAGGTGAATCCATTAGTACAGAACTAATCAGAAGAGCTCCTTGGAGGAGGCAGCAGGTGGCAGATGCCTTGAGGAGCTGCTCTGATTAGCAGCTTGCCCCACTTCTTCCATTCAGTTTGCTAGTCTCCTACTGCATCAGAAAAGATTGGAGCTAGGGCCACCTGCTGGTGTGGAAAAAAAAAAAGTTTAGATAATTGCAATTTATCCATTGGTGGAAAGGTCCCCTTCCTCTATTTTTGCATCTAGAGGGGTCCCAGATGTTGTATGCAGTGGACCCTTATTCTGATTTGAACCTGTGGTGCCTCAATGTGAATTCTTTGGACACAGTAAATTTTAGTTTTGGGTTTGTCATCAATTTAAGGAAGAACTTATCAGGTAGATTACAACTATCCATTTCTTGTCATGAATTAGAGAAGATCATAGCAAAGAAACCCTGAATCTACTCTAACATCCAAAGCCTTGCTTATCTGTATTTACACTGTTTTTTTTCAGCAACAACAATGAAATAGCATAGTCCTGCTGTCTTTAGGGAAATTAGCAGATTTATGTCAATGTCAGCAAATGTCAGTGTGGCCTGTGGTGCTTGAACTATGTATTAAGAGATTCTTAAATGGAACACTTTGCTCTGGATATTGGTATTCAACCTGTTAAATGTACTGCACGAGGACTAAATTTTCAGCAGAATTTCAGTCCTTACAGAATTTTGGTATGTTGTAGACTGACAAAAAATATGGCTTCTTTGGGGTCCTGCTATATAAAACCAATAAGGGCTTAATCCTGCTCACTTACAAATACTTGTTTATCTGAACAGATGTGTGCACTTTTCTCTTATTGCATGACTTGGAGGAGACTGGGTGATGACTGAGCAACAGCAGTCGAAGAGTTGGCCTGTGAAAAAAAGGCATGTGTTCAAATCCAAAACAAAGATAAAGGCATTGATTGTTAAACACAGTGTTATGGTAGACATTAAGAGGTGAAATGTCTATATAAACTGATATTTTCACAATAAAAATATATAAACTTGCCACGAGCAAATTAGGTTGGATATTAAAACATTCCCAACCACCAACGTGATGCCTGAGCAGCCATCTCATAAAAGTAGTTGAAGTGAGAAACCATTTTCAGAGGGAACTTGGTAACAGGATTATGTGATTAGGTTACAAGATAAGACTGGCAGGATGCAATCATCTAGATCCTTTCCAGGCCTATTCCCCTGGGAGAAAAGTGGAAAGCAAAAGAAGCGACTTACAATGTACTGCAGATATGCATGTGGCCCAGTGTATAACCTCAGTTTGCCAAGGTTTGGACACTAACCCAACAAATCAGGAAGCGCTATAATGATCTAATCTCCCCATCAGTCCCAGATAAACATGTAGCAGTTAAATGAACTGTCCAAAGGTACGTATTCATATGCAGTCAATGAATGTAATTTCTTGTCCTTCACAGTAGCAATATTTTTACCTTCAAAATAGTCTCATGCTCAAAAGACATCAGCAAGTAATGAATATTAAAAACTCAAGTAAGATGGCAGTTATGCTACTAGAGAGAAGAAAATATTCAGGCAAGTTTGCAGCTCCTTTGCTTTTTTCCAGATTTTTGTCTGCAGTTACTTATCAGCAATTCATCAACTTGTCAATTTGCCCCATAATCTCCAAGTGCTCTAGCTAAGGTCTAACCTAGCACAAGCAGAACTTTCTTTCCAGTTGCTAGGTAACTCCAGTGTCTGTTCATCTGTGGTACCCATTATCAGCTCTTCACATCTTTATTTACTTTTCATCTTCACCACAGCAATGTGATATAACTGGACCCAGAGCCTCCACCAGTTAAGAGACTTTGCACAGTTACCGGTGCTGATGTCCATCTTCTCATCAACATGGACTGCCCTCCCCACAAACTCATATGCCATTCATCTCAAGTTAAAAGGAGGTTTCAGTTCTCATCTTTGGTTGGTTCTCTGAATATTTTAAGACTACACTGAAGTTGTTAATAGGAATAATTCTATATGAGTTTTGATCCTCTAGCACAATGGATTGCTTTGTCATAACATTTATGTTCATCCTTCTAATCTGAGGGGGTGGAAATAAACATGAAATCTCAAAAATGAACAAAAGCCCTTTCCCAGGAACTAGGGACCACAATCTCATCACTATTGGCTATAAGAAACAGTAAAGCAACACAAGTGTTTTCAAAACTTTTAGAGAAACCTTACCAAAACAAACTGCTTTGCATACTTCTCTTCTGGGAGAAGATTAAAAGACAAAAAAATATGCATAGCCATGTTCCTTACTTCATTGTTAGGAATTTCAGTGAGAAAAGGGACATAAAATTATATGCAAAACAAAGGAATATCGAAGCAACTGACTTTATTTTGCCAAATTGCAGTAACTTCTTACATCCTTATTCTGTTCTTCTAACAGAAGAAAATATCTACCTCACATATGACAGTGAAACCTCCTACTCCTGAAATAATTGCTCTAACTACAAATCTGGGGACAATATGAGGATACCACAAACAAGTGCAGCAGAGGTTCAAGGCAAGACATAGATAACTGTGGGAGATTAACTAGGAAATTACCAGAGTGTATCAAATACTTAACCAAGACTCCAAGGGCTGGGGAAATGAATTTTGACACATTTTTGCACACATTACTGTCTGCCAGTGGAAAGCTGAGTTGGTAGCGTCTTTTATATAAAGGCATCTTTATGTGTATTTGCCCATATAACTTTCTCTCTATACAGAGGCATTTATCAACTAAATAGATACAGAGGTTATTTAATTATCTATTAAAGAAAGAATAAAGAAGCAAACTCAAAAGACTTCTGGCTGGAAAGAAAAACAATTCTGCAGCTGTCCAGTTACTTGCACATGACCCTTCTTTGCTTTACTTAGGGAGTGTTTGATAGACTTACTTCACAGAATTTCTTGGCAAACAGGAAAATAATATGAACTTCTGAAGCATTCATTGAAATAGTTTTAAAGTCAATTAATCCACTGATCTAAATATATAAATAACAGAGAAAAGTTTTGCAAGTGCTTTCCTACAATGTATTCTGAATGATAACAAGATACTACTCTTCAAGTGCTTCATCAATTACTTACTGTAGTCAATAGGCTGAATTTCCATCATAAACAGACAGCCTTCTCTATGAAAAAAGGACAAATAAAAGCTCTAGATAGATAAACACTTCAGGATGCTGTATATAGTCAGACTCCGTTGGCTGGTTCTTGTAGTTCTCTCTGTATCTTTGATATTTAAATCTTGCTGACTTCCCCTTTCCACACAGCTTTACTTGGAAAGCTGTAATGCTCCTAAGTTTTTCACTTAAGATGCTACATATCAGAACACCTTGAACTTTTGCTTATGTCAAAGTCTTGAAGCTATCTTCAGAATTCACTCACAGTACATTTGAAAATTATTTCCACACAATATTGTTTCTGTCTTGATGGGAAAAACTGATGTCTTGGAGAAAATTTGTATGTTTGACCTGTAGACCATCGATTCATGAAATTCAGGTTTGCCCTCTGAAAAGGGGGTATATGTAATATTGTGTATTTTTTATTTATGATATGTCAGAGATGTGCATGGAACATTAGATGTGTAATAGCACACAAGGTATTTTATAATCGTGAGCTGTGATTTATCAGGTGATTGAGGCCTCCCTGGAAGAAACTATGTTCACTAAGTCTACTGCAGTTGCTCATCAACCAATGGTTTCTCTCACCATCCAGTCTTGCTTTGATTTTCATCTACAATATAAACTGAATAAGATTGGAAAAGGGTATGTGATAATTATATGAACATCAAAAACACAAAAATCAGAATTAAGTTGTAGGGCCAATCTTAGAAATAGTTTTAAATTTGGGGGGTACTTGGCTTTGTAACTTTGACGTACTGTTAGTGTTCTTTTCCTCATGCACATAATTGAACACGAATGTACAGTGTATCAGAGGGCAAGGAAGACATGGAACATCTTTTCTTGTGAAGGGATACAATCTAGGGAGTCTTGGAGAAAGAATAAGTTTCTTTGTGCTTTGATTGATAGCATATTAACTTTAAATAGCATGATGGGATTGAGAAATCATATTCAGACTACCTTCTGTAGCTGCCAGAGTTAAATGTTGTTATACCAGAAATCATGAGTTTCATCTAAACCCGTTTCCACTGTTTTACAGAATCATGATCCCTACTGATGCTTCTTTTTCTCACATTCATTCATTTCTCATGACCCATTTGCATGAGGGAAATCCTTATGTTTGAGATTAAGTTATTCTTTTGGGATATAAGAGACCCCAGAATCTGAGAAAGGACTAGAGTTTAGCTCTGACATGTTGTTGAATGCTTTAATCACCAGAAAATTATATGGAAGATTATTTACTTGGCTGATATTGAGTCGAAATCAGTGCTCTGTATGTGTATTAAGGATAATTTGTGCAGAATTATGAAGTGTTTAGGTGCTTTTCAACTGCTGGTGAGTTGCATTACAATATAAGCACCACTACAGGTCAAACTGGGGAAAGGAGTTGAGGTTTAGATATCTTGTGAAACATAAAATCTAATACAGATTTTAAGTACCACTAGATCCAGGTTGTCTCTGACAGTGAGGAGAACTGCTATCTATAACTAATGTACTTAAATTCCATTTGAGATTATTTTGATAGCAGAATGTAAGCATAGAGACCCAAGTGATTCATAGAAAAGACAACATTACAGAGGTTAGATGTTCATTCAGAGATTGAGGCATCTAGTGCAGAAGGATAAGAAAGAATATTCTAAGTCAGAAAATGAGATGAAGTACAGTTTTATCAGGAAAAAAAAAAAAAAGGAATAATTATTTACACCTCTACTTTTACGTTAGTGAATGACACGCCTTTACGTCGCTGAAAAGGAATGAGTTGCAGTCAGACTAAACACAAGTTTATAAGTGCTTAATATCACAGGAAGGAAAGAAGTAAACAAGTCAAATCTGGTGGCTATCCTTCCTGGTAATACCTAGGAGGAAGTGGTGCTTTCCCTTGTGTGAACCCACATCAGTGTTTGTCATACTCAGCTTCATGGGAAAGAAATACATAGGGAGCTACTATGTGCAAAAACATTGTCTCTGACTCATTAATTCCCTGAGCTACAAATCACTGGATGTCAGAGGAATTTGGAGTAGGTATTACTGCATGTGTTTTGTAGCTTCTTTACCATCTGCTATTGGTCTGTTTTAAGAGCAGATACTGGGCACTGCCTGACCTCCTGGTCTTGTTCTTGTGTTCTCAAGTTAATATGAACCATCTTAAAATGGTGTGGTCTGAACTACTCTTCTGGGCTCTATTTGCTTAAAGGGAAAGACATGGTTTTCTAGAAGATTTATCCTACCTTAGCATTTTGTCAAGGGCAAAAGAGTAACTCTCTGGTACTGCCTCTCCTGCCCTATTAAACTGGGAAGGAAATAAATAACTTGTTTAAACTGGTCATTTAACTTCCAGGTAGATAAATTCAGGCAAAGTGATTCCTACTCTTAATGACTGGTAAAGTTGGTTCACTGATCTGATGTTTATCTTGCTGGAAATGAGAAAAAGGCTAAACAAGGCTGTTTCTTCTCCCTTTAACATATAATGCTCAAATTCTCCTGATGATGCCCTGCTACGAATCACTTCGCTTTTCTCACTCATCTTTCACAGACAGGCACTTATCTTCACCAAATACACATTAGCTACCTCTGTGGGTTTATCTGCTCAGTCTCCTGAGGACCAACATTGTACCTGCTTCTTTTTTTTTTTTTTTTTTCCATTGGCTGCTTTTTCTTTAAGGGCCTTAATGGATATTTTATTAAAATTCACTCTGTCCTTTTTTCTGAGGAGTGGGACTTTTTATTTATTTATTTTATTCAATAGCTGAGCAAGTTCTAATAAAAAAAATGTAGTACTCTTCAGGCAGAGGAATCTCAGCCAACCAGTTTTTCAGACTGTTATTGACAGTAGAACTTTAGACATTTAGTTGGCAAAAAACTTCACTTCTTTGGGCAGAAGATAGTCTTTTTCCCTTTCATTGTGAGTCCCAATAGGAAAGAATCTGGGGTTTGTAAGAAGGATGAATAGATTTACATAGAATCATAAAATCATAGAATTGTCAGGGTTGGAAAAGACCTTAAAGATCATCTAATTACAACCCCCCTGTCATGGGAAGGGACACCTCCCACTAGAGCAGGTTGCTCAGAGACCCATCCAGTTTGGCCTTAAAAACTTTCAGGGATGGGGCTTTGTAATGGGTCTGGCTGAGCTGCTTTTCCCCATCCAGCTCTCATGCTGCAGTACTGGGAGCTGGAGGGTGTTGATAA
>WTSP01022342.1:66339-96795 GCA_025331215.1 Actenoides lindsayi | reverse complement strand
ATCATCCTCGTGGCCCTTCTCTGGACACGTTCCAGCACATCCATATCCTTCCTGTAATAGGGGCTCCAGAACTGGACTCAGTACTCCAGGTGAGGCCTCACACGAGTGGAGTAGAGGGGGAGGATCACTTCCCTTGACCCGGTGGCCACGCCTCTCGATGCAGCCCAGGATGCAATTGGCCTTCTGGGCTGAAAGTGTACACTTGTCATATTCCCAAAGGATTCTCTATATTTGGAACTGTAAATAGTAAGAGTATAGTGCTGTTGCTTCATTGTATTAGTTCACAGTTGAATCATAATATACTAAAAATGAAGACTTACAATAGAAATGAAGATTTGAATTTTGACTGCCACAATAAAAGATGTCATCTCATGTATTTTCTCTAAGAGATTTAACTGAACTTACATCAAATTTCCTCTTTTCTCACCAGCCACACATTTCTACAAATTTATGTTAAAAGTTAATGAAAATTCTTAAACTCTCATTCAACAGAGGCTGACACTTTGCACTTTGGTTTTATATTAGATATTTGGGTATTACTGGTTTTTGATGAATCTGAAGCATATGTTCACACTGATAGATCTTTACAAAAATGTGCCACAACAGAAATCCACAAATGCTGGTGATCAGTCAATTGCACTGTTGAGTCTTAAACTGGTTAAAGAGAGAAACTGGCACAGTTTTGTATTTGTGTTGCAGACAGTAACTCTGCTTTATCTCTGCTGTTAGTAGGTAATATCTGAAGTTTTTGAGTGCTAATCTGAAATAACGACTCTTCATTATGTAATAAAATGGAATACTCTTAATTGTCATATCCTGGGTTGTTGAAGCTACTTAAATCAACATAATGCTTGAGTAGAACATCTACCCTCTGCTGTCTGCTGTTTTCCTCTGCTGTGATAAAACACCACAAAGTCCAAACACAAAACAGTGATGATTTTTTAGTTTGCAGATAGCAAATAGATGATCTGCAAGGAGAAAGAGAGGCAGGATAGGTATGTGCTTAATAGTGGGAGCAACCTCCTTCTAGGTATTTTAGTGAATGCAAGTATCTTCTAGGAACTTAGTGAAACATATTTTTCAAAGCTCGAAGTATATATATCCATCAGGTCATGATGTCCAGAATCATAGGAATTATAATTCATCAGCAGAAGAAGATACTGACAAAAGGCACATAAAAAGACCACCTTTGTGCTTCTTAAAAGTATGGTTTAAGTACTGCTTCTTAGAAATTTGAAAGTGTTGATCAAAAATTGTCTTAGGCAATGGGCTGTGAGCCCAGGGTAATATCTGGTTAATATTCTATCATAAAATCATAGTATTAAAGAAAAATTCCCCTCTTTTAGTGAAGTATGAAAGCATTTTGTGTGGTTGGATTTCATTAGCTTACCTTTGCCACTACAGAGTTGGAAGTACTGCAAGTTTGAGCACTAGTATTTCATCCTCTGCTTTTCTCTCAACAAAAATGTGCTAAGAAAGAACCTAAACTTTTACAAGTTTTCTCTCTTTCCTGAAGGAAAGTTCTAATTGGTTCATCATTCTCACCAAATCAGCCTTGGTAACTATAACTTATACAGTGTTGGAGCTTGGAGATACAGGAAACTCATTAGAACTTGTATGCTAAATTTCTAGTAACTGTGTAAAACGGGGAGAATTTGAATGTGTTAAAATGAGTCATGAATAGTTTTAAAACTTCTCCTCTAGCCAGGTATCAGCTGGGAAAAAAAAAAAAAAAAAAAAAAAAAGAGTCTGCAGAAAAAGTTCTGCTAGGAGAAAGAAGGGGAAAACAACCCAGCACCATGAAATAACAATGTGCAGAGGGGCAACTGAGGAAAGAGATATTCAGAGTGGAACATATATAGCTTTGCATGTCTTTCTTACTAATTCACATGGAGTCACCTGAATATTACCTTCTACACCTAGAAACAACCTGTACAGGACTGGACATAAGCAAAGCACAAGGTCTTGGCTTTTCAGACTCTACATGGGACAGGTTCACCACCTAGCTGTATTTCCTGGACTCAGGCAATTATGGTAGTACTTCTTGCAGGTTAACAGCACAAGAATAAAGCACATTTTTAATACTGCTGATAATTTTTTACTGGGTTATAGTTAGCTATAAAGATGCAAAATTGTGTTGATAAGCATGTATACAAGTTTCAGGTTGCACTTCTCCAGTGGAACTTTAAGAAAGACTTTGTAACTGAGTGCTTTTGAAATATCATTGTTGAGCATGTTTACATTAAATTCAGTACTGTAGTGTTAGTGACACTTTATATCATCTATACATATGTGGAGACTCACTTCTCTAAGAATTCAGTACAGTTAGAATCATAGAATCATTTAGATTGGTAAACACCTTTAAGATCATTGAGTCCAACTGGCGGACTGTCAAGTCCACCACTATATAATATCCCTAAGTGTCACATCTACAGATGGTCTTTTAAACACCTCCAGGAATGGTCAGTCAACCATGTCCCTGGGCAGTGTGTTCCTTGAACATAAGCACCTAGTGACAACTGAGACACCTGAAGATCCTCTGCCACATTTCCAGCTGCTGTTCCAGGTGTGCGTGGGTCTCCTACAAGTCCTGTATCCTATCTGCCAGCTCCATACAGATGTCTCAGATATTGTTGAAGGATTCAAATGTCATTGGACACCTTTGTTTAAACAAGTGATTTCCCTCTGTGTTAAACAAGTGATTTCACTCTGTCTACCTTGGACATTTCAGATAAGATTTTTCAATGGATAATGGACAGAAATAGGGTATTTGTGAGGTAATTTTCTCATGTCATCCTGCAAGCAGTCCAAAATAGGAAGAAGGAATATTTGAAGATGATTGTCTTTACTGATAGTAGAGACAGGCTTACACTCATAGTCATCTCAACCAACTACAAACATCAGATACAGACATGTCCATCTAAGCTGGTGACTCTAGGGTCCATCAGTAGCCACTGTAGAGAAATGGGCATTTTTAAGAAGAGATTGGTCTTATCTAATTTTTATTGTCTATATGACATGAAGCAATAAATCCCACCCTAGATATTAAACTTTTAAAAACCTTTAAAGCTTGGTGACATGAATCCTATATATACTGCTTTTGAGAGAAAAAAACTTCCCTTTTTTTTTGCACATAGATCTCCCACCGGTTTAGTTCAATATAAGAAAAAATGCAGATTCAAACCCCTAGATTGCACTGATTACAGAATACTCACATGATTAAGTTTTAATAATACACTTACGTAATGTAAATTCTGAAGGCACAAGTAGGATGGTTGTGTTATATGATCTGTGTTCCAGCTTTGCCCACAGAAGTGAATTTCACCTTATGGATGATATTTGATTATATAGCTCCACACAGCTGTGGGATGAGAATTATATAATTAATGATGAGCACTCAAATCCTAACTTGTAGCCATGGATGCACACCTACCATGCAGTAATGGGAGTGAATTTTCTCTTAGCATGCACGTATGGACTAATGTGGAACACACTGTGAATTTGTCTCTTCCCATTGGCTCTAAGAAAAGGAAGGTGGAAAAAAAAAGTGATGTCTTTATTGCAGTTTTTGATAGCACTAGTTTTCATCTGCCTTTTTAATTAGTCCTGCTGTGTGGTTGAGACTCCACATAGACTATCATGCCACAGTGAAGACCCATATATTATAATATAGCAATTATATTATTTAGTCTCACACTTTCCTGCATGAATGACTGATTCTGTTTTGCAGGATGCACGCATTTGTATTTGATAAATATATGGCTGCTGTTTTTAATGAGTGAAACTTACTTGTTCCAGTAGGGTTGGTACCATTCTGTTTTCCAGTCCCTCCAGGTGACACAGCCATGAGTGGAATAACAAAGGTGAAAGGGAAGCTGTTACTGAACTCAGTTTTTATAACAATTCTTTTCTGTACATGTATATTCAGGAGTCAGATTTTTCTTGGGGAGAAAACTACTAAAATATGAAAATGAATTTTTGAAGCTGGGGCTTTATTTCTGAAGTTCAGGTGGTCCTGCCAGTGTTATTAGATGTGCTTTTCTGGGCTTGTCATCTGAATTCTATCACTTCCAGTGGTGTCAAATATGAATGAGTTATCTCAAAGTTACAATTATTTCCACATATTTGACACTCAATCATTCATGGGTTCATTTTTGACATTGAGGGCAGAGATTTTTGATTTGTGGTTTTGTTGGGGTTGGTTTGTTTGTTATTGTTTTTTGTGTATTTGGTTTGTGGTTTTTTGGGTTTTTTTTTGTTTTGTTTTGGGTTTTTTTGGGGTTTTTTTTGGTTTTTTTTTTTTTTTTATCTGTCATATTGTGATATTTATTTCAGAACTCACACAGTCTCACTGTTAAAATGCTATTGTCCAGCTGCAGAGTATGACTCTTCCATGACTTTTGGCATTCAGCTTCTAACAGCATGATAGGATCTTCATGACTGAGTAGACTGTGAACAGACACTAAAGAACTGTGCACATCAAGAATCCATAAAGCTATGCAATAAATTTTATCAGAAACTCATGGTTATTTTTTTATCAAAACTGGCTAAATATAAGTTTCAACCTGAACAATATTATTACAGGATCTGTGAAGTCTGTTACTGGTTTCAGAAAGTCAGGTTTAGCCTGTGTGACTGTCATTCATGTGTATCCATGTATGTTAGCACAGGATTTGTGTTTTTATTTTATATTACTTCTTCCTCCACTAGGAGAAACTAGGACATCACGTATCATCTTCCAAACAGCCAAGGAGAGGGAAGAGAGCAAACTCCAGTTCATATACGTAGCAACCATGCACTGAGAGTGTCTGCTTCAGGGTATTATAGGTTTCTGTCCTTTTTCATTTCTCTTTAAACTATTCATTAATTTTCTGATGCTCCAGATTCCTTGGGATTAGGTGTGAAGCTCAATTTTATTGCATCTGTAACAGTATACTACAAAAGGGTAAAGGCTGTCAGTTCAATGTTAAGTATCATCTTGGGTTACAAATATTCTTCCCTTGTTCTGCTCCCAAATCTGCACTTTTCTCTGTTCTTTTCAAGCTGTTCAAGTCACACTACTCTTCTTTTACTTGGTTGCATCCTCAACATGCTATCCATTTACCTGAAATGAGATACTAATATGGCATAAAAGAAAATTTTTAAACATAGTAGCAAGACGTATGCAAGTCTAAACTGCTAAATCATTTATTCTTTTGTTGTTTTATAGGCTTTATCCTCTGTTCTTCTTTATGTGTAAGAATTCATTGAATAATATCTGAAGTGAAGAAAGTGAATTTAAATACTATAAAAATAACACTATCTGTCTCTAGAAACAGAATTCAATATCAAATTTCAGTGATTTAGCTTAACATTTTAATGGTGAATGTGTGACTTTTAAAAGCACAAAAATATTTTATATTTCCCCCCTGCCTTTCTAAAATCTTCCAAAGAAGATGTTTCATTTTCATTGGCTCGATATCCTTTGTTTACTTTCTTTGGCTTAATGTTTCACATCACAATATCTTTTAAAAGAAATCTATTTCATTTTAAATTTAGCACATACTATTTCAATCTACTCCAAATTAATCTTCTATGAATGTTCAAGATCATGTAAAATTTCAAAACTTTTGGTTTAATTCTGAATTAAAATGACAGCTTTTCAACTTTTAAAAAGTACAGTGAGACTATAAATTTAATTTTTTTTCCCACTCCTTTTTGTGTATTGTAATTAAAGGGTTACCATCTGTTCAGTGGGTTTCTTCCTCCATACTGTTTCCTACTATCAAGTAGCCCAGAATAACTAGCAAGTATTAAGCATCCATCTACCGGATGTCTGTAATCAGGTGAGGTGAAATTCATTCTGTCCCCGGAGGAACTGGAAAATGTCAAGCCTTCTCTTGCCTCATATGCAGGTGAGAGAGAAGCCTGTGATGTGACAGGAGAATGTGGTCAGTGAATTTGTATTCTCTTGTCTCTTAGATGGAATTCATAGTTTTGATTGTGGGATTCACTCAGCTTTCCTAGCCAGAAGCAATCATTAGCAGCCTAAGGAAATTTCAATGGAAAAAACAGGTTAAATGTGTATACCTTCAATGCTTCAAATATCCGCTGTGGGAAGGCTCCTGAGAAGGCACAAGGACTTGTGGTGGAGCCAGGCCAGCAAATGACAGGCAGAAATGAATGTGTATGCAGCCTTGCATGGTGACATCCAATTGATATTTCTCCAAATTAATTCCAAAGGAGTGGTACGGTGTTCCATGTCACAGGTTACTGATGCATGTACCCTTCCACAGGCATAGAATTTTGTTCATACAATTCATATTTGTTGCATGTATCAGATGAGCATCCAGTAAAGTCTGCTATTTAAATTCCTTGTTTCTTTCGGGGGTTAGTGAGCCTTAACAACCTAAGGACAGAGGACCTATGCGGTGCTCTCTATTTTTTGCTGCAATTGTATATACCCTGTATTAACAAGAATAATTTCACTTCCTCTGTGTAAGATGACATGAAGCCTTCACTGACACAAAAAATAATTGCTTTAGGGGCCTGATCCTGTAAATGTGGAACCTTTCCTGGGATGAGTTCCGTGACTGTCATTCTCCTTCAGCTGCAGTGCCTAGCACCTCTCAAGGTCAGCTGGTAACACTGTTGAGGAACACTGAGCATTGCTTTCCAAAAGAGAAAAGAACAGGTGCTATTTACAGATTCCTAACAATGGATGATATTACTTAATAGGATATCCATTCCAACTGCTGAGAAAATTTAGGTAGGCAGAATGTAATTTCTCCGATTGGAATTTGGCCAAAACACTGGGGATATATTCTTGTTACAAGGGCAATGACATATTTAATCCTTCCTGAAGAAAGCAATCCTTTTTAATAGTTACTTCCTAATAATTTTTTCCAGCACTGTTTTCATAAACACACCTCGGTAGTGCCCCTATTAAAAAAAAAATCCAAGATTAAAATAAAAAACAATATGAAATTAAAAAAGGAGGCTTATCATCTTAAATATAAGAATATATGTTTCTCACATAGCACTCGGCTAGTGTTCTGTTCTCTAACCTATAGTGAGACTGTAGTTATCTAGTAGTTTGAAGCTTGAAATTTCCAGTTTGTGGGAAATCATATTTCCAGCATTTTTTCTTTTCTGAAATAAAGTTAGACAACATATACAACCTTCTAACAGAATGATAATCTCAAGGAAAAAAAATAATTTTCCCAGGTATCTGAATAAAAGCAAAAACTTTTATATTCTTGAGTCAACTGTAACATTTTGGTTTCTTGATGGAAATTAAGTTGAATATTGTATTCAGATCATTCTCTGTGTCTGCCTGAATTTGTATAGCCATATGATAATAAAAACTCTGAGTCACTCATATTTCCCTTTTTCCCAAGTTTTGAGTTAATGCTGAGCAACATTTCTGAAAATGGATTTTCATTTTTGGCCTGCTGGCTCAAGTCATCTAACTTGGGTTGGCTCAGCCATAGCCTGTGAGCTCCAAGTCTCTCCTCTCCAGTCTCAGATAAGGCGCCAATTGCACCTGTTTCACCGTAGGCTTGGACAAAAGCAGAAAGGCATTGCTGTTGCATTTTCATACAGTTACATCTCTCATTTCTTCTTTCATGATATTTTTGGACAATGAAAGCACAATGGGGCTTTTTTTCAGGCCCCAAGGGATTGGGAAGTCATCTATATTAGTAAAAAGAAAATACAAAAGACCAAATACATCAATGTTCTTTGGTGTTTAACTATTCAATATATCGATGTCCCCTTACAAAGGGCTATGAGCCAAAAATACCCAGATGCATAATGAATATCAGTTCTAGTTGAAAAAACAATTGGACAGCTATGATGAATCATGTCCTATAAAAAGAGAAAATACTGCAACTTTTGGGTTGTTTTGAGATCAGATACAGTACTGTCACTCTGAGAAGGCTGTGATCTGGAGAGGTATTTTGGGGGGCACTGCCGTGTAAGTAAATCCACTGAGCATTGTCCTCTGTTCTGGACTTAATAGCATTAGAATTGCCATACAACAGAGCTCTCCAAGCAGAGACAGAGAAATAAACAAAGAGCTGATATCGTGCAAGCTGCTGAGTTTGTTCTGTGTGGAATCAGGTCTAACAAAACAAGTTCTGCAGCCTGTGTCCATTATCCACCTGACTGAAGGAAATGATCTTTGTGATTTTTTTAAAAATTTTTTTAAGTTTTTTTTTTTGTAAATCATGAATGATGTCTTGTTAGTGTATTGGATGAAGCCTGTAGCTGAAATTGCTTTGTGGTGTCACTTGGCTTGATTACACCATGACACGTGCAGCTGATTGGATATGAGGAGAGATCTGATTGATATCTCAAGTCCACCTCTGTTTTGATCTAGGTGAAGCTACAGTGTAGAGTGGAATAAAGCTGGAGAATCTTGTCAGCAGAAAGTCACAATATGTGGAGGCATAACTCTACATATTCTTGTTCCTGCATTTGGACACAGGGCTCCAATGATGGACAATAAAACACACCTAGTCTCTGAATAATTCTTATCCTCTTCTGAGAGGACAAGCTTGATTTTTTTATGTCACTTCACATGTATGCAATTCAGACGCAACTCCAACAGAGCCAAACAGATAAGCTTTCAAGTGCTGAAGTCAGTGTAAAACTGGTTAAAGGAAGGAAATAGGTACTGTCCCTAAAAAGTGATACATACACAGATTTACTACTTTTTGACAAGGTAATGCTAATGCAAAAAGATGATATTGCAGTTTTAAGTTAAACTTCCCTTTTACATAAGCCATTAACTTATATAAGCTTATCAACCTGACTTCTTTTGAACTGCTTGAAGAGTGGAATTATCTTGTGTAAGAAATTTTGAAATTACTTGCTTTTCTGAACCCACTTGAAAAAAATCAAAATATTAAAAGTTTTTTGATAAAAGCTAAAAAATCCTTATGACTCGAAAATCTTGGGATGAAAAAGTCAGTATTTTTACCAGTGAATTTGTTGTATTAAACCAGACTTTAAAAAAAGTTTTGTGTTGATTCCCCCAAAAGGAAAAAAAGAATTTTATTGAATCCTGTAGGATTACTATGTTTTTGTAAAACATCTGAAGGTGGGAAAGAAGTATTGATATCTGAAACTTATAATTCTCCAGCATTTTTATTAGCACACACTTTTAATAATGCTGAATAGATCCTATAATTATCGGAAGCACTGTGCAGATATGAAATGATGCTCCTAAGACAGATTAGCAATATTATACACATAAAAGTACTAATACATGTATTAAATACTATAACATCCTATTAAAATAATCTATTTAAAGTAAATACAGTAAACAAATAGGAATTCTGGAATCAGAAACTCTATAAATATTAGTTCCCAAATCAGTTTCCATGCTTTGCATGTGTGTGTGTGTATGCAGATATGTGTGAGTCTCTATATTAATAATGATAGATAACAGCTACAGGTATGTAAATAAACGCTAGCAGAAAAGGTTTTTGCATGAGTGGAGCATCACCTGCCACTTTAACGACTTCAATCTACTATTTCTTTGTTTCCAAGCAGATTATTAAATCTTGTTGCAAAACAAAGACAGATGATTTTGTTTGGATGCCTAATTATTTGGAAAAGAAGGTGATAAACAGAGAGTTGAAGTGGAAGGAACTTCTGAGGGTTCAGAAATTTGAGGAAAATAGTATTTGATGCAATTCCACCCTAAAAATCGTTGTGATGCTTACAAATAATTTGTAATTGTGAACTAATCAGAGAAATGGAAAAAGAAAGGAGCCAGAAGCACCCAATCTACATACTAATCATTTTGAAAAACAGATCCACCTTTGAATTTGAGATGTAATGATGGATGGATAAACAATTATAATTTGTGGACTAAAAAGATACTTTTTTCTCCCTAGTTTTATATGGAGTTCATTCTATGTACTTTTGTTCTGAAGTTTACTAAGAATGCAATTATTCAATAAATATTTTAAATAAAATTAAATATTAATTTATTTATAATTCTACCAAAACAAGTGGCTATCTAGACACATCTGTCTACTACGTAGCAATGCCTGCAGTAAATAAACATTTTTAAAAAGTCAGTTAAGTGCTGTTACTATTAAATTACTCTAGTGCTTTTTACTTATGCAGTAAGTCAGTTTTTCCCAAGTTCAAAAGGGTCTCTTCTGCTATTGGGTGCTATTACCTGCTCAATATTGATCTTGCTTTTCTCTTTGGAGTACTAAAAATGCTAAATTACTGTGAAATACTAGGAATTACTTAAGCCTGAATGATACTTGTGTCTGACCACTCATCATGACATCAGCTTTTCTCTGTTCAACATATTGCTTGAAGATGTATTTGGAATTATATCCTCATAGAAAAATTTCATCTGGTTGATACAGCAGCAATTCCAATAATGATTAAGTTTATTTCCTATCTACTTTCTCAGGATATTTTTAGTGCTGAAAGATACCTCTCTTCAGCTGAGGAAAAGTTACCCTGACAGATAGCAAAAGGAATAAAAATGTATAATGGTAAGGCCTTGTATGGGTAAGGAGACACAGAAATGCCCAGGTGTTACTTCTGTGAGCAAAAAAGAACCTGCACTTAGCAACCTGTTCAAGTCAGGAAACCTACTGAGTGTTGCACTAAGTTCTGATTTGAAAAGGCATTGATCAGACTCAGTGCTAATTCTTTCACTGTATTTTATGGGAGTGGGATAAGTTCTCTTCCCATCGAGCTAGTGGTAGCTCTGCCATTGATTTCATTTGGAGTAATAGCATCAGCCCGTGTCTGTTGCAGGACAATAAAGTACAGTTTATTTAAGTGCATGAGAGGATTTTATGAGACAGCAAAGCACATGGGCTGTGGAGAGTAGAAGTAGCAAATAAACTAGACAAGTAAGACAAACTCTTCAGGCTTTGTTCTTTGCAGGCCAGCATTTTTCTGTATCTGTTGAATATAAAGCCCAGTTTTTTAATCTCTTCAGATGGTAGTTGCCCACACTAGTTCTTTATTGAATATATATATTATTATTTATATTTATTCTTTCATGCTACTTGTCTAAATAGTGCTTTTCTTTCTAAAGATCTTTGTTATGTGTTTACTCCTGGGAATTTATTTATTTTTTAATTTATTTATTTTTTTTGGTAGCCTATTTTGTTATTCTACTTTCCATGTCATCAGGCCATAGTACCTGAGTTTTCTAAATCACTAGGTCATTCTTATAACAATGTTCCATCTATGCTCACTATTATTTTAACAGTTATTTTAATATACTGATTTACTCTGTGAAACAATCCTGATAATCATATTAAGCTATTTCTTTTCAACTGAATGCATAAATTCTTCAGCCTCACTATTCCCTTAGGAAGATCCTGAGGGCTTGGTTTAAAGTTGCCCAGGGGTTTCAGGAACTTTCATTACTAACAAACTGCATTTCCTTTCTTTCATTTCCTTGTGTGTCAGTGGCAAAAGTGCATTGAAATTTTGTTATTATTCATAATTTGGTCTACTAAATTTTAGATTGTAAACACTGATTAGCTTTTAAAATCCCTCACAACCTCCCAAAAAAAGTCTTCTGTTCATTCACAGGGACAGTGCTTAAAAGATACAAATAAAAAATAACTAATAATTGTAATTAAAAAGCAAACAAAGAAAACAACAAAAAAAAGCATCTTGGAGAAACTTCAGTTGACAAGGAACAGAGTAGTAGAGTATAGCAGATGTAGAGTTGTCTAATCATATAATAGAATTTAGAAATGTACCCTGATATGCAAGAAATACATATTATTTTTCTCTTTGATATGTTTGGTTTGTTGAAATATCTTTAAATAGCATTAGATATGTATCTAGCTTTTATCAAATTCTGAAAAAATTTACAGAAACCCCCAAAACTGTATTTCTCTTGATCAGCTGACAATCCTCTTTCTAGGGAAGTTAGATTTTACATGGTCACTAACAAAAAAAGGAGAAAGAAAACTTTGCAATAGAGAGTATATTTCCCTCTTGCTCTTACCTAGTTGCAATTTACATTATCCTTCCCTTCATCCATCCAGGTTTTGGGTTTGTGGTTTTTTTAACCATATTTATTGTGATTATTATATTTATTGTGTGTGCCCCATCCCTGGAAATGTTCAAAACCAGGCTGGATAAGACTTTGAGCAACCTGATCTAGTGGTAGGTGTCCCTGCCCATGGAAGAGGGGTTGGAACTGGATGATCTTTAAGGTCCTTTCTAACCCAAAATATTCTATGATTCTATGACTGATTCAGGCAATTCTTCATTATAGGAATTTATATTCTTACTCAAGTTGAACTCTTTAATTCTTTTATTATTCCTGTTTTCAGATTTACCCACTTAATCCCATTTTCAAATATGCATTTTGTTTTGTCCTCAACAAGGCCTGAATGATGAATTTTTGCACTTCTTGGGAAAAAATGGAAAATATTTTCTCCAGTAAAAAAAGAAACTGAAAATCCAGGAAAGGAAGGATGATGCATTATTTTATTTTACTTTTAACATCTTCTTCTCATATTTTCCTATAGAGATTTTCCCATGATGATAATATAAAGTAGTAAGAAACAAACAAAATACCACTCTCCATACTACCTCATAGAGTACTTTCAGTCTCTGATACACAGTGATAGAATCATAATGGGAGCAATACTGGATGGTGTCTGTGGAAATACGAACAGATATGGATAACTAATAGTAATACAAGTAACACAATTACTTTCAGCTTACTTAGTTGTTTCAAATATGGTCCAATATCTATGTTCTTAGTTGCTGCTGCAAATTCTGTTCACTCTGAAAATCTTTGAGACAAAATTATGAAATAATTTCACATCATTTAAGTTTCTTTAAATCCTAGAAGTAGGGAATCGTGGCTAAAATTATGGATCTATTACAACAGCTTAATTTTCATATGGCTCATTTATGCAGCAGTAAAACAATGGTGGAAAATTTAAAAAGAAAAACTCTGCTGAAATACAGATATTAGATATAAGAAAGATCCATTTGAACTAGGTAATTTGTATGACATTAAATCAGTCCAGTGTGCACTTCAGAAATGATCACCATTTTTGTCAAAAATATTTTATCCTCACCCTTACTACTTCAACAAAGGGTTTGAGAACACCACAGTTCCATCTTGTTCTATTTTAGCAAGGTACCAGGAAATAAAGTATGAAAGCTGTTTGCAGTGATGTATCAGGAGTTCCCTGAAGAACTCTGGGAGAATGGTACTCTTGTGTTTGCATACTTTGTAGTACATTTGAATACATTTAAATATAGGACATTATTAGCATATAATGGTGAATTGAACAGAGTACTGACATAAATTAATGTACTGTAATCTTCCTTTCAGAATAACAAAGAAGGTTGTGAGCAATTGTACCTTAGTGTCTTGATGTGTTTATTAGGTTCTCTTTCTGTAACTGTAAAGTTATTAGAAGTAACCATGAGATATCATCACCACAGAGGAAAATCTTTTGAATGCATGCAATGATAGATATTCCTTATCTTTTATACCAACAAAACTATTTCCCTGATGTAATACAGAACCCTTTTGAAGCAACTGTCCAAAGATGAACCAAGATAAGCCAGAAATGAAATTAATATGAAGGAGGAAATACTACAAAGGATTAGAAAAATGTACAATATACCATTCAATACAGGGAGTCTTCTCTCTTTTATCAAGAACACTCTTAACCCTGAGGGCATCTGGTTTTGCCTCTGTTTTTTGTTGTACTGTCTTTATTTAGCAACTGGTCCAAAGGCTTTGCCTTGGTTATGTTAATTAGTGGTGAACTGTACACTTGGTAGTTGTCTAAAGGTTGATGATAGATAGAAAATTGCAGCTGTATTGAGATGTGACAGTCCATCTGTTAAGCAGCAAAGAAGAGCAAGAGTGTATCTACCAAGTGCTTCATTCTCTGCAGTAGCTTCATAATTAATCTAAATCAAGATCAACCTCCAAAGGTTTCAAAACCAGAATTTCCTTGCAGCTGTAAAATTAAAAAAAAAAAAAGTGGAGAAAGTACGTTTTCCTAACTTTAAAAGAACTAGTAAGCAATAATGTCCAAGACCATATCTGAATTTTGTAATATTGCAGAGGAAGCTCATGTAGCGATGCTTGGACTAGAATTTAAACAGCCCATCATTTGGAAATCCTTGCATGTAATGCTTCCATACTGGGACTGATTTAAAAAAAAACTTGACACTAACAATGTTAAAGTTCAGAATGAGTTGGTTTCACTAGATTTTTAAACATCATTGTTTAAATAATGCATGTGCAATAATAATTTGGATTTTCTCTGTGGATCATCCTACTAGGTTAAAACTAAAATAACTTGTCAATATTTATGGTATTCATACATGTCATGAACAATTCTTCTAACTGTTATTGTCCATTATGACAATAAAAACAAAATCAAGTCTAAAAATACTGGAAATTGTTTTTCTTATTATGTGATTTCTTCTCAAGATATTCTAGTTCATATTTTTATTATATTTAAAGCAAAAGCAATAAAACGCAATTGTTTTCATGAAAGATGTGACTTATACAAATTCCTTCAAAATAGTATTCATGAAAACAATGCCCAAGAGATGGTTTTAAAAGCTGCTATCATTACATGATTTCAAGAAACACACATCCTTCATTTGGTTTAAATCCTATATATCTTGAAGATATTTACTTGATTTAACTTTACTGCTAATATGTTTAAATTAAGTGTGTGTATGTGCATGTAATAATGTGCATGTGGATGTGTGTGTAATATTCTCTTCTAATGAACAGAGACTTTTCTACTGTAAGACTTGATTATGGAGAGTAATTATGCAAGGAGCATGTGAGAAAAATTCTATACTTTCAGTGTGAATATACAGTAAACTGAAAAGGAAAAAAATTCCCTGTGCTTGGTTCTTAATGGATATATTTTGAGGGATTCCCATAATAGATAAATAGACAAATTATGCAGGAAGAAGTGTTTTATTTGCATATGGAACTAGGCATTGCCTTTTTCTCCAGATAAATAAGGAGTACATAAGATAGGACTAGCCTTTGGAGGAATATGTGGATTCAGATAGATGTTTGATACAGTTTTAAAAAAATTGCCTAAATATTTGACTCCCACTGATTTTAATTGGAGAAGGTACCTGAATTTCCACTGAGAATCCTGCACATTGCATAACACTGGTTTTAAGTGCTCTTTAAAATCTATCACTGGATAAAAAATTTTGCATACCTTTCTTCATGAGGAACTGATGTGAGTATGTCCTATATATGTATATATATTCATATTTCTAAATTTGTGTCCTAGATTTTCATGTACAGTATATTTAATTGAGACAGTATAAAATTTGTGTTTATATTCACTAGATATGCATTTGTTTTATACCCCTTAGTAGACAAGTCGAGTGATTTCCATTGTACACTACTTACTAGCTGACCTGACAGAAAATAAACAGGAAAAGACATCTTTGTTCTCTAATATGATACAAAATTTAGGAAATTTAGAAAAATTACATGCTGTAGTATTTTATAACAAATAATTACAGAGTCTTCAGTTCTGGCTAGATCCTTTTTTGGTCAAAAAAGCAAATAAATAAATATAAAATTTAGATTCATCATCTGACATGCAAACACCTACAGTATTGATATCTTTGCTTGTGCTAGTGTCCATACACTGTCACTAGAATCAGTAGAGATATGAACAAAACATCTTACTAGAACTGGTGGTGTAATTAATCTAATACTGTATATAATTCTAAAAAATAATATAGAATATTTCTGCTTATTTCTCCTCATTGATTACAAAGGGACTTCCATATGACGAGGGTAGAAAAAGGGGTAGAAATGATAAATGACTGCATCCTCTGACAGCAGTGGGCTACATTGCCATAAAATAAATCTGACACGTGTAATTAGCTGTGCCTCATGGCTGTCATTTTACCATTTCTTTGCTTGCTTGGTGCATACCACTTCCAGGAAAAAAAATGGGTTGGACTGTTTTATTTTTGGTAATTTAAATATAGAAACTCCTTGTAACTGAGTTTCTGGTGATGTGAGAAGGAACTCAGTTTGCTAATTTTTACTTTTTAGGAATAAGGAGAATTTGTTGTGGTAAGATATTTCAGAGACTTCTTTTATTAAAACAAACACTAGACTTTGGGCCTAAAGTTTGGTATTTTCTCTTTTAACTTAAAGGATACCCTTGCCATGCAAGACAAATCACTCACTTACAGATCCCAGTCAATTACTTCAAGAACTGTTGGAGAGTTTCACTTCTGAAGAATTAACTTTTTGGCTACCAGAGCTCTCAGAAGTGACAAATTGCCTGGCATGTAACTTGAAAGATCATGTGAGAAGGTGAAATTTAGCACTATTTATGATTTTTTTCCCCTGGAAAGAATTGATTTTATTTCATTGCCACAGAAGCTGAACTGAACACCATATGTTCCAGGTTCAGCATTCACCACATGCTCTTGTTGTTAGCTCTAAAATCAGACACCCTCACTGGAGCTTGAAGATAATGCTTTTGTGGATTAGCCCTACTTTTTCATTGGTCCTAGATTTGACAAATAAAAGATAGCTCTTTTATATCATTCCCCTGAGGTTCCTGATGGGCATTATGAAGGCAGATGATTCAGACTTTGCATTCTTCAGGGTAGAAACAAGGTCCTCTTAGCTGTTTGCAGATATTTTGTTATAGTGTTGATGGATATTACAAACACAATTGCAGCAGCAATCAAGAAAACAACGTAATAAATTACTCCATTTAGTAAACACTAACAATACCAGCATAAATAGTACCTCCAAAAAAAAAAATCCTAAATCTGTGAAAAACAAACTCAAGCACACAAACAATGTGTCAGAATCAAACAACTGGCATATAACTTTTCAAAAATGTACATTATGACATTTTTTTTGATTATACAGCAGCCCTCTCTGAAACAGAAATATTATATACTGACTCATCTCATGTGTTATCTCTAACCATCACCCAATGCACCATGTTCAGAAACAGACTTGATGATAATGATGATGATAGGATGGTATTTGGTAATAATTCTATCGAAATCTGTCTAAAAAATTCACCCCTAGTTTGTACATACAGTTGGCATTTTCATAAATGAAACAAACACCTGCACACACAAGCAGTCCTAGCTCATATAAATGCAGAGTTTATGAGTTTGGACATCTGTGTTTGCTAACAGTTGTCACCATAATTTAGAGGGTCTTGGGAAGTGAAGGGTTATGGAATGAATCTTGACATATATTTCTGAAGTTGAGTTTTTTTATGTAGACTCTCTGTTATATGTCAGCATACATGTGCACAATATATTAAGGCATAAACTATTATACTTTATACCTGGATATTATTTTTGTATTCATAAAGGTCTAAAATTTAGGAAGACATTTAAATATTTATCTATCATGCCTTCAATTACTTCAATTGCATATAATTCATTTTCCAAAACAAGGATACTTTTCTGAATCAGGGCCAGAAAGCCACCTTTGTTACCTATGTAGATATTTCTTTCTATCAGCTGATGTAATAAAACATGCATATTTCCCTAAGGTCACACAAATGTTATTCTATAAAATCCAGTGATTTCATTGGTTGGTTAATTGATTTTCAGGGAAGAATCAAGAAATTATCACCTCATTAACAAGCAGAGCATAATAGCCAGGATCTACTGGTTTGGCCAGAAGAACAGAAAAGCACACAGATGGAAAAATAAAAACGAAGCAAACAGAAAACATTGTAGCCAACAGCTCCAGTCATTGTTCAGACTTCTCCAACCTGTACTTTAAGGTATTTTTAATCTCATCTCTTTTCATTTACAGTGGCAAGTAAAGCAAATACATAAAACGCTACATTGGTAGGAGAACAGGTTGTTTTGTTTGTTAAGTCAAAGTGAAATGTTGATTTACGCTAAGAACATAAAAAAAGCAACGGGGAAATGATTACAACTTCACTTTGGCTGCTCAGATTCTAATAATCTTCTACATATAATGAGACTGGGGAATGGAGAAGCCTTTTCCTGACGATGCTGGCAGCAGGATAACTTCTACACGCTATTGATTTTTCTTCATTGATTGTAATCTTCCTCTTCCTGAGCGTCTGTCTTTGCTTCTCTGACATATTGAACACTGAATAGTCCCTGAGTAATTCTTGAACAGTTTGGGATCATTTTTATTTTCACAGGACAGTTGAGACCAATGGAGTGATTTATGTATACTTTAGAAGGCAAAACAAAGCAGTACTGCTCCAGGAAAAAATATGGACACAGAGATTATTTTTTTTAAAAAGCATCCCCTTCTTCCCTCCCCTCCAACCCCCCTTTACTTCCACACTCCAATAATTTCATAAGTATCTGCCAAATCATGTAGAGGAGAACAGTAAAGCATAAACAGCTCTCACAGCTGTGATTTCAGCCATGATTGATGATGAAATACCACTGGAGGGATAGCAGGAAAATGAATATTTATTAATGATATAAAGTGCCACTGGTTTAAAATCAAAAGAGATCCATCATTTTATATCCATGGGATGTATGCATTGAAAGCAGAATGCTCAATAAAAGGAGCCAAATACCTTAGTCAAACATAAGTAATTCCAGTGGGCTGCTGATTGAATTCCTTTCTTGAAGTGAGCTAACCATAGTGGTTTTCATAAAGATTTTATTCCCACTTTAGCTACCATTAAGATTGCATGAATAGTAGATCATGTAGACCTAGCCTAGAAAAAAAATGCAGCAGCAATAGCTTTAGCATATTATAAAAATACATAGCTATGCACAACTATCATTCATATAGTACCAACATGCAATTTACAATCATTTTCTGCAGAGATAAAGACTCCGCAATTGTTTGATGTGTAACAGTTGGCTTTTTTCTGCCATGACTTCATTAACTTTTATTTTATGAAGCTTATAGGTCAGATAACCTGTACCACACCACTACAGGCAGCTTTGCACATTTTTTATTCACAGCAGAATTTTGCTCTGAATGATCCTTGTCTCTCAGAAGTTAAATAAAGCAATTTCTGGCTTATCTGATATGCAAAAGAGATATCTTTTTTTTCCATTCTATTTTGCAAGAGAAAAAAAAAATTACAAAAAAAAAATCCTTCGGTCTTTCCCTTTTGAATGTAGTCCCGATTAGGAAGTACTGTCCTATGTTGATCCTTTTTTTTTTCCTCTGATGTTTTTGCAGCCTGTTATATGGGATGAGCTTGTTCAGACAATAAAAAATGTAGCTACTGTGTTGACAGCAAAGGAGAAATTGACTGATGGAATTCAGCTGCATAATTTAACATACAGCTTTCAAGTCAGACTGTAAGTTCCAGAATGTTAAACTTTGCTAATGGATAGTGCTGAGAAAGGCAGGGTTCAGAGGAAGTCTAAAAATGGATCAAAAGCATATTCATGGCTAAAAATGCAAACAAAATATTTATTTACTTTGATTTTGGGGAAAGAAAGAAAAGAATGCATCTAATTGACACTGTTGGCATTTGGACAGTAAGAAAATACACACACACTCCATCCACCAAAAGGACAATCATTACATCATATAAAATTAAATGCAATCAACTGGACAGCAAGTGATCTTTCCATTTTTATCAGTGTCACCTTTAGTCAAGCTCAACAAAGCTGCACCAATCAGTGGGTTCGGCATCATTGTATATGTTCACAGCCCTCTGTGGAAAACCACCTTCATTTCTCACTGTATTTATTATTATGTTACCAGGGCTTTACAGTTGTCTAAAAACAGTTACCCCAAATGGTAAGAGCAGGGAGTGGGGCAAAGAGACAGGAGAAGGAGAGAGGGCTTTTGTAGCTAAACTCTTGGAGAATTAGATGATGTTACTTGCTGCTCAGTTTAAGGATTAACAGCTCCCACTGCCAAGATGTGTGAAGAAAGGATTGGTGTCCCTTTCTGGATCACAGCTGGAGAAAGAGTATAGAAGTCAGGCTTGTTTAGATAAATCTTGTATTTAATTATTTTTTTGCCATATAGTCTCATTTCATAAAAGGATTTAGGAGTTAAAAGGTTAAAAAGAATAAATTGTTGTAGCACAACAAATTATTGTAAAAGCAAATGAGCTGTACACAGCTTTGCTTGTCCTGAGCGCTGAGCCAGCATTTTGCCACTGCTGCCTTCCCAAGTTATTCCCAGTAGCTACAGTGTTCAGGGAAGGTTAGAAGTATCTTTTCTGAAAAACAGCCATTCCTGTGTGAAATACAGTATAAAGTTAGACCTCATTTTGGGAAGAATAATGACAGTGATCTGTGTTTTCATGTAAGGAGATCAGAACATTTCCTTCAGGCAAGCAAATATATATTGCAAGTGTAGGTGAACTGAAAGACATCGAAAACAACTAATACTCATAATGACAAGAGTTTGGATTCATTTTGTCTATCGTTAGGGATGGGATTCAGATCCATCTTCAAAAACCTGAGTCTCGCTTCTTCTTGTATGGGTATCTGCTGCTATTTGAAATGCCTTAGAGTACCCTTTCTGCTTTCCCACTGCTTATCTGGATGGATATGCATCCTTTGGCAGCTCTAGTGGCTCTAGATGCCCAGGTAGGGGTAGTTTCATTAGGTAACTAAAGACCCAGGGACATTCCTCCTTCCTGGACTCGTAGTTGGAAGGCTGTTGCAGTTCTGTGTTCCCAGGTTGAGTTAGTAGAAAGGCATGCGCATATACACATAAACAAAATATAAGCGGAACCAGACACGCACATCATCACAGACAGGAAAGAAAGCATATGCACCTCTTTGGAAGTATTAAAAAAATATGTAGACATGACATTTCAGGACATGACTTATTGGTCATGTGATGTTGGGTAGACCATTTGACTTGATGATCTTGAAGGTCTTTTCCCAACCTTAATGATTCTGTGATTCTGAGTCTCCCTGGTCAGCCAGAATTTCCTTGAGTGCCCTAATTGAATGGTAATTTGGAAAATTTGTTGAGCAACACCATTATGTGCATCTCAACTGAGGATCCTGGGGAGGTTGTGCAAAACCTGTGAACTCAAGAAAAGGAAAGTTATGAGTCTGGTTTTACAGCCATGCATCTCAGGGGGTTCTTTTAGCTGGTGAGACATTGGTGTGGATTTACAGCTTTTGCATTTACAGCTTCAGGTGTAAGGAAGTTTAAGTCCCTTATCTCTCCTATCTTAACTGTCTCCCAAAAATGTTCAGACTAGTTTTCCTCCCTTTTAGTCTCAAAACTCTTGCATTTTTGTCTGCAGACTTCAACGGGTAAGATGAAAAGAGATCCCATCATTGTACTCTTAGGGACAGATAATAATTTCCTGCCAGAATATTCTTAAGAGAGAAAAGTTATTAAAAAAGACAAGAAGGTTATAGACACCTGTACAGCATGTACACCTGCAAGAGTGCCCCTTTCAAGTACCCTCTCATGTACCTGCATAAAAGAGGATGAAACTCCTTATCGACATAGATAAGGCCTTCAAAAGGACAGAGAAGTAAATGTTTCAAGGCACTTCAGTGTTTCCAGAAATTTAACAGAAAGGGAGATGAGCAGTTGATCTGTAAGGGAAATGGGTGCTCTAGAGGCTAAAGATCTGCAGTAAGAAATCAGAATACTGAAGTAATTTTTAGCCTGTGCAAAGTATATCAAGCTAACTTGGGATAACTTGCTTTGCTATACTAAGCTCTAATGATCAAAATCTGTCTGATTTACTTCTTTTATTTTCATACGGGTATGAAATATGAGATTCCAGTAATGCACTGGTTAATAATGTCAAAAATAAAGCATCAGAGAAGTGGAAATAATGATGCTGGTTAGGATTCTGTTGCTTCTCACAGGGGAAAAAATGGCTTTATTGTGATTCAAGCAGAGCAGCCAGATTTCAAGTGTTTGAAACTAGCAGGTAATGGGAAATTAACCAGGTTTTTCTCCTATTTCTGCTCCAGCATCTAAACTTGAGCACCCTATATCATTCTATTTGATGGGCTCTGACACTTGGTAAATGGGTTTAAAAACTTTTAAAAAGAAGGAAAACCCCCCATAAAGTCTTTTTGTTTTGAACGATTATAATCACATTTTTCAGAAAACAGCATCTATATCCCGGGCTGATGGTATGTTACAATGGCATGTCACATCTGGATATATCAACCAGATAATACTGCTTGACTGGTGGCAGCATTGCCAATTCGAAGAAAGGCACCTCTAACTGAGGCATCATTTCCAAACGCGTTTCTACTCCCAGCCTACAACATGTGCACATCTGCCTCCTGGGCTCTGTATTGCTCCTTCGGCTGGTGGGCTGATGAAAATCAGACTTCAGTAAGAGAATATACACACTTCTGCAAGGGGCTTTAGGATCAGAGCCTTGATAGATGTACCTAAGCTACCTAAGCTACCTAGATTTCTTGGGTAAAGTCCCTGGAATGAATGTATCAATATAGTCAGGTCTGGGCAGTGAGTGTAAAAGTCATTAGTAAAGCTGTGAAAACTGCCTATAGACAAACCTGCTTGTGGAGTACTGGAGAATCTCCTCTCCATTCAGTGCATAAGGGTTACATATTTAAACTTCTTCACTAGAAAATCAGTCTAATCTGATCAGAGCAGCTATCTGTATTTACCACGTCCCTTTTCTCTATCACATTTGTTGTTGCACACTGGATGGCTGCATTTGCTTTGAAGGCAGGTAAGGACCATTTATGAGAGCCATTCCTGACAGGAATCAGACACATACTCCATAAAAAGTAACTGCAGAAGTCACAATTAGCTTTTAAAGGGAAAGCTTTAAACTGTTTTATTTCTGAGGTTCACACAACATATTTAGTTCTAGATGTATGTTTTGTACCACTTGTGACCAAAACAGTGATTCCTGATGCTATGAAATGTTTGTTGAAAAACTACTCAAAATCTCCTAAGGAGTATTTAGTCAATGATTTAAGTATTTTCAAAGATTAGTCTTGAAGATAATCACATAGTCTTAAAATTTATGAAGTATATTGTCTGTTCTTCCTTTATTTGAAAAACTCTTAAATCCGTCCTGGAAGCAGAATGAAACAATAGAATTCAAGTAAAGGAGACAAACTGCTAAGAGCAAATAGACATGTTGAAAAGTCCTCACTAATCGAAATGATAAAGCAGACCATTTGATGTATGATAAATAAAGTCTGCATTCTAGCTCTTAATTAACACAATGACAATATAGAAAAAGTAGACATCCACTTGGGGTAGGATTCATCTCACCTAACTTTGGATACCTGTAAAGCATACATCTGCAATTAAATGGCTGTCTAGACTCCTTTAGCTGATGAAGAGGAATAGACACTTCTAGAGTTTTTTTTTTCATTTCATCTGCATTCCTCCATTGGTGTGAAATTATCTAAGTATGACAGGTCCTCTCCATTAGGTATCAGAGGACCATATTCACTGGCACCACCAATGTAAATATCTGCACTGTAGGCCTTTGTATTTAGCCAGATGAATCATGACAACCATGTCTATATGATATTAACTCTTCCACATCCTTTCTGATGTAGACTTATTTTTTTACTTGCATTAACAAAAATAAGATAATTTAATTTCAGAAAGGGATATCCATGACAGTGCACAAGAACCAAGTCATGCAGCACTTAAAAAGGGAGGATTCTGCACTTCTTACCATTCCACGTCTTTCTGCTTCAGAGACATCAAAATAACAGGAAATTACTATATTATTTGACCTTCAGCTCTTCTAATTTTTATTACTAACAAATCAGAGAGTTACAGAAAGAGAGAAAAAATATTTATGTGTTATGTATTCCAAATCAATTTTGGAAATCTTGACATTTAAAGAAATTGCATTTAATTTTCATGCCACTGTTTTAAAAGTACAAGTGAAATTTCTCTACTTTGTCTTTAAATCAGAAAGCAAGACCTTGAATATATGTTTCAAACAAGGTTAGTTTTGTATCTAAATAAGTAAAGTTGCAAAAGCTGATATCATAGGATCGTGGAATCACAGAATCATAGAATCACAGAATGGTTTGGGTTGGAAGGGACCTTAAAGATCGTCTCGTTCCAACCCCCCTGCCATGGGCAGAAACAACTCCCCCTAGACCAGGTTGCTCAAAGCGCAATGAAAACCAGCCTTGAACTCTTCCAGGGATTGGGCATCCACAGCTTCTCTGGGCAACCTGTTCTGGTGCTTCACAACCCTCACAGTGAACAACGTTGTCCTAATTTCTAATCTAAATCTAGTCTCTTTCAGTTTAAAGCCATTACCCATTGATCTGTCACTACATGGCCTTGTAAAATGTCTCTTTCCAGCTTTGTTGTAGATCCTAGTCAGGTACTGGAAGGCTACAATAAGGTCTCCCCAGAGCCTTCTCTTCTCCAGTTTAAACAACCTCAACAATCTCAGCCTATCTTCATAGGAGATGTGTGCCAGCCCTCTGATCATCTTCATGTCTCTCCTCCAGACTTGCTCTGACAGGTCCATGTCTTTCTTATGCTGGAGGCCCCAGAGCTGAACACAGTACTCCAGGTGGATTTGTATGACTTAAAGCCATAAAAATGTGGGATTCAGAACTAAGCCCTTGAAAATTACTAAATGTCTGTGTTATCATTTTTAGAAAAAACTCATTTTGACCAACCTATATGTCCATTATATTAGCATCTTTAGTTACATCAGCATATTTTTTACTTTTTTTACAAGATTTCATTCCTTCTCCGTCATAAGTTAGATGGAGATTCTGTTTCAAAGACATTGATAAATCTGTCGTTTGCTAAGTTTCAAAGAACTGCTTGGGAATTTTTAAGAAAACCTGAGTATCTAATAATAAATAACAATTTCCTGTGAATTTTAATTAATTGTATCCATGATCTGAAAGTTTCCATAACACCAACATGAGCAGTATATACACAGCCCTGTCCTCCTCTGCTACTCTTATGCCATATATACCTTTGCCTCAAAAGACTGTCTGTAGTCATCATCGTAACCAAGTTCATAAAAAATATTCTGGTATTTACTGGAATCATCAGGTTTAAATTTTTGACAGGTTGCATGGTATTTCCAGTACTTCTTTTCTGGGTGTTGTTTATGGCAGAGGCTTATTACTGTTCAGAAAGTGAGTTGAGTCTCACTGTATCCCCTCAGATCAAGCAGTGCCAAGCTAAAATGCTTCATCTTTCTTCTTCCTACATGATAAGTAGAGGTGGTTAATAGGAAGATGACAATTATAGCTACCTTATGGACAGATATTTTATTTTAATGGTTGTAATGTGGTGAGATGCCATGGTATAAATCACACAATGAACAAACAACTGTAACAGAACTAATGACCTTGTGAGACAGTTTGCAAAATGAAAAGAATGTAAGTTTACTCCTATTCAGTCTTTTTAAGAATCTGCACTTACCTTCCTCCTATGAGGAAAGAGAGACAGCGTGTTCTTCATAGACACCAGGACCCTCATGGGATTTAAAAAATTATGCATAATGGAGCTGTCAGGGAATTTTCATATTTAGACAAGAAGCTGACATAGTTTTGGCATTTTGCCAGTTCTTAAGAATTCTATCATTTAGAAGGTGAAAAGTATGTGATTTTTTTTCTTTATGTCCAAAGGCTTTCCTCTTTTTTGATGAAACATAACTGTTTACATTTTAACTCAGCTGGGAACAAAAAAAATCCAACACAGAGGCACCAAAACCTCCAGTATTTTTCCTGAGACGAAACAAATGCAAAACTCTTGCTATCCTCCAATCTCTGTGTGAAAGCTACAGCAGAAAAATATAGTGTGTCGTGCACTTTTCATTGCCAGTATGCTGCAGAAATGATTGATATTTTCATACTGTTTAGCCCTCATCCATCTACTGCAGCTTTAAAGTAAAAGAAATGTTGCCAGCACTTTTCATATTGAGGGGCTGCAGGACTGCTCCAGGCTTCCTTACAACCATATTGCTGAAGGTTATTATTAATTGTCAGTCTGTTAACCTGCTACTGGTGCTCAGAGGTGTCTGATGGCTGGAACTTTATCATGCAAATACAACTAGTGGAAGAATACTTTGGCTTGATAACTTCAGGACATGACACTTCCTTATGAAGTTAAGAACTCAAGGCATTTTCCTTGGGAGAGTGTATATAGACAGCCTGCCATTATGATTGATTGCATTCATGAAGCATTTCTACTCTTGTCTCATTACTGAAGAATATATCTTTGGCTCCATGCAGTTCCTTTCCATTGGCTGACACCTTCCTCTTTTAATGAGATTCAGATATGTTGCAGGTATTTTCAAGCAGTCTGAGATAATCTTATCCTCCTTTCCTCTCGCCATTAGCCTGTGGGGACAACTGTTGATGGGCTGTGGTCCAGTAGTCCTGTACTGTGCTACAAGATAGAGCAGGCTCTCAGCCTCCCTTCTGAAATAAAGAAAAAGCACTGTAAACACCAGTCCCTTCTTAAAAACAATGTTGATGTTTCAGCCACCAACTCTGCCTCACAGTCAGTATCTAAAGAACACACACTTGAGATGGGCTTTTGTCATGGTTTAGGGTCAGGGCAGCCTGCTACAACTATAACAGATGATCTCTGTTAACCCCCCTCCCTCCCCAAAGGGGAAAAGAAAGGGAATAAAGGGAGAGTGATTTAGCAATTAGAAAAGGAAACTAGAAAAGCTTTAATGAAAATGAAAATAATAATAATGGAATATATACAAATATATACAAAACCAGTACCGAACGCAACCCTGCCCGATGAGAGTTATGTCACTGTCACCACTGATACTGTGGAGCGGGTACTGGGAAAGTCCCAGACTGGGCCCAGTGGCAGATGGGAGCTGTGTTCAGTAGTTGGACTCTGGTACTGGATTCAGGAACACACAGATAAGGATTGAAGGCAGAACAGACAGAGTCCTCCTTGGATGTTGGCCATTGAAGAAGCAAGGAAGTATCTGGAAGACCTGACCTGAGCCAAGCAGAGCCTGACCTTCCTGATCATCTCAGGTTTATACTGAATATAATGTAACTGCTCTGGAATCCCTTGTTGGTCAGTTTGGGGTCACCTGTCCTGGCCACTCCTCCCTGCAGGTTCCGCCTTTTACTTTCTGCACCCCCCAATGTGATACACAAGATCCAGCAGTGGCCTTGGTCTGTGCACCAACAGTCAGTACTAACTATAAATGTCAGGTGTTATCACTGCTAGAAGCAGACACTGCCTGTGAAAACATGTTGCTAACTTTAGAAAGTGCAGTTAGAAGAACTGAGTGGAAAAGTAAAATCACTGAACAGAATTAGTTCTGTTTTAACTCAAACCAGGACAGCTTTACATGAACCTTTTCCATCTTCAGAAGAGATGCAAAGAAAACCCTTGACTCTTCACACACTTAAAAGACAGGCGACACATACAGAGCTAGTTGTAGCAACTGCTGAATAAAAGACCTTACTATATTTTCATTGATTGTCTTTGTATGAATCACATATGCCTATTGTTAATTCAGCTTCATAACAGTATTCTTTCATACAAAAAGAATTGATGATGTTATGCTACACAATTACTCCTCAGGAAAGACCAAGATTTATAATCCTGTCTCTATCACAGGTTCCTTTTGAGCTGTCCAATACAGTACTACTAAAACCAGAAAATAAGACAGAAAAACAGGACAAAACTTTGCCAAAAAGAAATGGGGATTACAGTCAATTTAATTCAAGACTTTGGCTTGCCTAGGATATTTAGGTCTTTCAATAGGATATATGTGATTTTGAACATTTTGCTATTTATATAATGGTTTATGGGAGGGTTTTTTCTTATCAGTAAATTTGAATAGCACTTTTACTTACACTGTAATGTGTACACTCCTGAAATAGATGAAAGGCTTCGAATGGACTAGGACCTGGTATGACTGCTGTCACTGCTCACACCAGCAGCTGAGAGAACACAAAAACAAAGCAAATTTGGGTGTTAATGCTTTAAGATATCTGGAAATAACATTCCTTAAACATACTCTCTTCTGATGCTTCATTATACACAAGCAATTTAAATTGCTATTATTCATGTTTTCTCTACAATGTTAGACTCTGATCTTTCTCTCCCTTGTGCAGTTGCTATCCTTCTCCTGATAAGGAGGTATGTGTTATAATTCTGTGTTTAATATATTCGCATTCTTTATAGCTTATGAATGATAATTATACTTTTCCTATTAATAGAGTTTTCCATCTTTCAAACATTATCTCCTTGGATTTCAGCAAATCCTTTTAGGCATACTGTGACTTCCAGACTTCTGCTACCTAGTATCTCTTCCTGGATAGTCTTAAAGTAAGCAATTTTTAATATATATATTTAATTTGTTTGGATTTTTTTTTTCATTTTGTCTTTGTTTTATTTCTGGAGTGGTGAGGTATTTGAGATTGCTGTTTCTCTAGTAAGATACTGTATCTAGCTATCGACTTTTTCTTAATGATTGTATTTTCTGCAGACACAGCTACCCAATACCTCATAGCTACAATTTTATATCACATTTTTTGTTATGTGAATGTGACTTTTGTGGACAATTAACAAACCAAAGAAACATAGACAATTGTAGGCAAGTTTGTGAACTGTTGCATGCTTCTCTGAGGGACTTACATACTGTTTGGAGTCATTCATATGGTTTGCAGCTGCATATTCTTGTAGGTTAATACTGTAGCAAGACATTCCGGAAATAACTGCCATAAATAGATTGTTGGTAGAAAGAACTGAACACACCTACTGTTGGTCTGAGTGAAACAACCATTACAATTGGTGCTTTATGGTCTGTACAACCCCTGGGAGCCAAGGACTTTCTTCTCAAAAGAATTCTGTAACAATTATACCCGGGGGCTGTGTGTATGTCATGACATAAAACACAGTCTGAATTAATTATTTAGTGTGGTGCAGCCCACTTTGACTTATAAGCTATAAAAAGCCTGCCTGAGAGAGAATTAATTATTGCTGGAAATAACATATAATTACAATGTTGCAGGGAAAAGATAAGAATTAATGTGCCAGGTGTAAGTAGATTAGACCAGCTTGACAGAAATGAGGAACTAAAATAGAATTTATAGATGAAAGCTTACAGCCATTGCACCCATAGTGACTGGAAAGCATTACCATGTGATGACTGCTTAGTGGCTTATGTGAAATGAGATATTGGCTTTAAACTCATTGCTCAGAGACAGGTCTCTGTGTCACAAATCTGACAACAAAATGGAGTGAATTGAACATCTCATCAGAGAAACAAGGAGAGAAAAAGCTCAGTGGTTAAATTAAACTTATTTCCCTTCTTGAAATTATCTCCTTAGGAAGCAGTTGAGAAGTCTTGTGGCAGAGAAAGGGACTTAGTGGGGAAACACGTTTCACTCTGTGTTTCTGTCCTTGTCTAGTGGTGTAGGACTATGAACTCGAGAGTGGAGAGCCAGCTGCCAGCTGCTTTTCATAAAGAAAAAAGAAAAACGCTGCTTTACCCATGGTCTTACCAAGACGAGGAAGAAAGAGAAAAGAAAGAAGTTTTTACATGGCTTACCACTTTTCCTGTCTGTCTCATTTTCTTCTTTTAAAAAGGAGCATTGTTAATATGCTGCTCTTTGACACCTAGGAGAGGTGTTTGTCCCAAAGGTAACATGTGTGTTTGGCATGGTTCAAAGGCCAGTGTGAGAGAAGTGATCTTAATCCAGTGGGTGGATTTTCATTCATTTTGAATGAACATGGAAGATAATTCTACTGATGGCTCTTTTCTACCTGGGGTTACAAGCTGTCTTCACGAAGTCATTACAGATAACTGAGAACTACATGAAACCAAGATATTGAAGAATTTAAAAAACTGCTGTGAAAGATGAAAGAAGAGTGACTCAATATAAATAGTCTATGCAAAAACAGGGGAGAAATGAGTAGCTCACTGGGATGGGATAAATATTCATCTACACATTCCTGATTCCTTCTGATAGGTACAAGAGATGAGCAGAATTGTACATAATGTGTGTTTTTGAATTGTTCAATTACTGGCAAAGAGTTAGTAGGCTTTGCACCTGGGTCCATCTCCAGGATGAAATAAAATTGGAGAGCTTAATCTTTCCCCATTTTATTCCCTAGTTTATCTGCAACACTGAGTGTTTTGTTTTGGTGTTGTAATAGTGTCGTATCTGGCACATCGTTAACACAGCAGCTGATCACAGCTACTCCAGGTTGCCTACAGCTTGCCACCTTTTGTGGTGTTAGCACCAGGAAACAGCAGCTTCTCTAAGAAAACATACTTTAGTAAGAACTGCACTAGAGGTATCCAATCACCACATCATTTTTAGTATCTCTAATAGATTTTAGAAAAATCTGAAGCTTGACCTTCATTTTCCAGTAGACTTATTTGGTTCACAATTTCCTAAGCATATTTAAAGGACTGGTCAAAAAAAAAAAAAAAAAAAAAAAAACCCAAACCAAAAAACCCCCAGGGTTATTTAGACCACCCCTGAAACCGTTGCGAGACGTTCATTCCT
>WTSP01022342.1:40540-66239 GCA_025331215.1 Actenoides lindsayi | reverse complement strand
TATTTTAAAAAACTGTAAGTTTGACCTTCTTTTCCCAGTAGACTTAGTTGATAACCAATTTCCTAACCAATCTTAAACAGCGGTACAAAAAAAAAAAAAAAAAAAAAAAAAACCCAAACCAAAAAACCCCCAGTGTTATTTAGACCATCCCTGTAACTGTTGATAGTAGTTCATTCCTCTTACTTCAAAATCATATATTAGTGGTTCAGATGAAGTAGAATCATTGCATTCAATGTTTGTCAGACTTTTATTCTATTTATGTGGAATAAAATTTAAGACATTCAGGAACATGGTTTATTAAAATAAAATATACTGACTTTTTAAAAAATGTTTTAATGAAAAGACAGTCTGGCCTTGTGGTTTTGATTATAATTCCTTGGAGTTTTGACCTGAAATCGGTTAATCTTATGCTGATGTGAACCTATGTGAAGAGGAGCTCTGGAGGCTTGCTTACCATTGCTTAGTGCTTAGATAACTAAAATGCTAATATACAGGTCTAATTGTTGTTTGTCTCACAGAGATTGCTAGGTGTAATGCACTTTACAGCATGAATTGATCCATTGTTTTGATTTCAACTATATTGGGCCATGCATAATTATGATTGATTCTTCTGAGCATTCACAAATTCACATAATGAAGAGTTTAGTATAGCAATAGAATCGATACAGAATAAAGCTTTTTCATCATTATTTAAGACTTTACAATTAAAATCACAAAAATATTTCACAGGAGTTAATGTTTCAGTGTGCACATAAACATTCCCCAGTTGCTGTTTCATTGGCCTTCATTTTATAACAGAAAGAGACAAGAATATAAATAAGAAGAAAACCGATATATGTTCATGCCTACATCCACATGGTAGTGTCCTAATTGCCACTCACACAGAGATAATTGAGTTAGTGCTAAAGTTCACAATAGCACTGTTGTTCAGGCTTGAAAGGAAAAATACCTGGTAACAAGAACCTAGGATTCGTATGGAAGATCAGAGCTGGTCTTGTGTTACACCACTGGTTAAAACCACACTACTACTCAATAGGCCTTTTGGTTGACTAGGACATACTTGGGTGAATCTCCAGTATTTGAATTGTGTATGTGGGTTGCATAGCCCATATGTATAGGCTGCATCAATATTGTGTCAAGGATCAAACCTTGGAATGTGATTTTCTGTACTATCAAAAGATTACAGTAGTCTCTGGCATGTTTTGGTTTGTGCAACCTACATTTCTCCAAACATTTCCAAGGCATGTTGCAAGAATAAGAACTGACCAAAGATGATTCACACTGGGTATTTGCCAGTGACTCTTACATTTGGTAGGCTAGGAGACTTCAGTAATATGGACATCGGTTGTTATATGACTTGTTGCTCCAATGCCGTAAGCCTGTTGCTTTATTAGAATAGCTGTAGAATACCTAAATACCAGCCACTTTGGCTCTCTCTTCTTTATCTCGTCTCAATTTTTGCACTTTTATATATGCTTGGTGAATCAGGACATTTTGTTCCCCCTGTACTTTTTTGTTCAAAAAGGGACAATTAAAAACAAACAATCAAGAAGAAAGTGTAGAAAAGGCCTCATCTTTAAGTATTTCGCTGACATAAAAACACACAACAGGAAAGTCTTTTCTGATTATCAATTTAAGTCCCCTGCTGCCACTGGCAGAGACATACAATCCCTGCCATAAACTGATCAGGCTTCAATGATTGCAGATAGTCTCTGAAGTCCTCAGCTCATTGAGTTGAATAGGTCAGCTTCCCGTCTCATCACTGTCAATATGTGACAAGACAGTTTTCTGAAAGTTTTCAAGTTAAAGGAAAGAGGGAGGGAGGGTAAGAACACATTTTAAAATGGAAGATTGATTTTGCAGATTAACATGATTCTGGGAAGTCACTGGCAGGTTTCTTCCATAACCACAATTATTTTTTTGCTAATCATATCATGGACATTTGGGGAAGGATTGTGTAATACATACTTCAGTGAATCACAATATATTCTTTTCATGTAAATTGTCCAGGCAAAAGGCTGAAAATTATCTGCTCTTGTAAAAACATATATGATCTTGAAACTCTCTAGTGACAGACAAATGAGAGGTAGGACTCCTCTTCAAAAGCTGGGAGCTTCAAATATGACTGAGAAGTGATATAGTTGTAGATCTATGGATTGTATTTATATTTTTAATAACCAGGCATATTTAGAATGCAACTATGATCATAACAATACTGAGCATCTTATTAAAAAAATGTTTCCCCTGTTCTTACATATCCCTTGACATCTGTTTATGGCCACTGTGGGAGATGGAATATCAGACTGTACAGACCCTGAACTTGACCAAGTGAGACTATTCTTATGTTCTTCCCACTTCCATTAAGTTCTGTTAAAAATCTAATCACATTCTCACTGCACAGAGACATTTTCTCATTTATTACTTAATTCAAAATTGCTTCTAACTTTCAAGAAACATTTATTTCTACTCCTAGTCTCTAAATGAAGATGTTAGGGTCCTTGGTGCAGTTTAAGATTAAGAAATGTAAATTTAGTTATCTCACATAGATATCTACTGCTACACAAGGTGTCTATGATCCTGTTACAATCAATGAAGACCTAGTCAATACAGATCATAAAGTCTCTCCAGCTCTCTGGTCTTTATAGATTGCATTGATTACATCTCCATTAATGATAACACGAGCTTATATAATGATTGTGATTCAGTTTCCTAAGCATAGGTGTCTAATACCACTTTAAATGCACTACTGTATCTCCTGACAGCTGCATCAAAAGGATGCACATCTCTTCCAGCAAGTCTTTTGTCAAATCTATGATCCCATTTGTGGGTGTCTTGAATAAACTAGATGTATTGAAAAAGGCAGTGTATGTCTGTGTTGAGGCAGTAGAAGCGAGCTTGTTATACACAGGTGGACACCTGAATTTAGTACGATAATGAGAATCTCACTACAGATTTTATTGCCTATAGGCTGGTATTGCTCTTCACAATTCAGTAGAATTCCTTAATGTGAGATGAAAAATATACCGGTCTTCCTTGGGTGCTGAATGAAATCTGAAATTTAATTTTCTCAGTTCTTTGAGTGTCTGCAGTTCTGTCATAGTAGGAGAGTGATAATGAAGGTAACTGAAAAATGAAGACTGAGGAGGACTTTGTGCATATGTTGCCTTGCTGCTTCATTTAACTGTTTCGGTTTTTATGTATTATGTTTGCCTGGGGGTTTTATCTGACAGGGTAAGCAATGATTCTCATACTTTGAGATTTTCCCCAAACACTAGATCCAGAAGCTTTTTGAGTAAACAGCTTCAGTATGTGTTCAAGACTGTAATAATTTACATATTACCCTTCAGCAGAAGACCACCTAAAGCACTGTGTTGACAACAACCTTGGTATTAAAATACAAGTGAAAGTCCAATAGTGCAACCTCAGCATTCAGGAAATGAGAATCAGGAACCCTGAAATCATGTTACAGAATCAAGCATCTTATGACGTATCTTCTTGTTCAGCATCTACACTGCACACCTGTGCCACGTTTGTGAGCTTCTCTTCAGCCAGAGCACTGAAACTGAAACACACAGACACACACAACAGAAAGGAATCTGAGATTCCACATTGCCGGTTTCTATAGGAATGGAAGGTTTAGGTTCAAAAAAGACAATTGGTATGAATTTTATATTAAGTTTGCAGGATCTCATGGCACCTCTTGTTACCCAGCTCTGTCCTGGCAAATACAGTATTCATTGCAGCTGAAACCCCCATGTCTAACTGGTCCAGCTGAGGAATTTCTATACTTAATCATAGAATATGTCATACATTTTGTTTTGCAACTGACGAATGTAAAGATAACAAAGACTTTTCCTGTGAAGCTAAGGAACCTCTCTTATGAATAGAACTTTAAGACCAGAACCTGAAGAATTAACAAACAGAACTAGTTTTATTTTCTGTTACTGTTGTAAAAAGTATTTTCAGAGAGTTGATAACAGTCTGAGAAAGTCATCCCAAATTTTTTGAATGTATTTAAACCCAGAGAATTTTCCCTAAGAGAAGGGACAGTTAATGACTAGGGAGAGGAGATGCATTTTCTAGTCCATCTTATTACTGAACAGAAGGGAAAAAAAGATATCTTCATAAATAACAATGGTCTGTTAAGATAAGAGGTCAAGCATTAAGAACAGCAGTTTTACAAAACATGCAGGTTTAGTTACCTGAAAAGTAAAAGAGATTCTGTCAACGTGCAAAAGCCAAGGGGTTTGCTGCTCTCACACCACCCAAGTGTGGTTTTGGTTTTTTTTTTCCTTGATCTTTCAGTCAGAAAAATGACCTTTTAGTCCAAATAAGAAAAGAGTAAAATGTCCACCTCAAAGCTTATTTACCTTATAGATGTCTAGTTCTTCACAATCTCCTTAAAATGAAAATGCTTCCTTGAAGACTAAAATGCAGCAGAAGTGGTAATAGATACCTCTAGGATTGATTTTATGTTATGGAGAGAGATGAGCCAAGGTACACATTCAGGCAAATAAGGTGAGTCCTTGTAATAACTTTCCTCTTGATGTTGGATCATTACAGCATTTCAAACTAACTTGTGTCCTGCCAGTGGGAATGAATATACCTGTTGAATGATGAAATAAAAAAATTGAAATATCTGCGCAGAGGGGGATCATTCAGCAAACTCTGTCTCTGACAATATTCAGTGCCAGCTGTTTCCACCAAGAAGCCAGGATCCAGACAAAAGACAGCCAGAAGCCTTCAGGACACATTTCTGCTTACCTCATGGTAGTCAAAGACTGTAAACAGATTAGTTAGGATTTAAACTACTACCAAAACTCACATTTGTGTTTTTAATAACTTGTAAGAAAAGATGCTCAGATGGCTATGTTTTTTATTATATTTCAGCTATGTATTTTGGCTTCTGCTGTACTGCCAAGTGTGGGACAGACTATTGACCGTAACTCTGTCCAGTCTTATTTTCTAGATGTCCATTCCTGCTAAGCTCTTAATCTCAATGTGGATATGGCCAGGTTAGCAGTGTACTTGTAAAGAAGTGACAGCGGTATAGACAGGAGGATGTGATGTCTTCATCAACAACAGACATAATAATATTTCTAGCAACCGCTGTCAATGTGGGTTTGTGATGGAAAATGTATGGAGAGCATTGTGGGAAGTAACAACTGCAAACTCTGTTGTGGTCTTAGAAACACAGTCCAAGACTGTTAATAAAAATGGAGATATGATCAGAACAGACAGGAAATTAGATAAAGTAGTCATTCCTTTCAGAAAATTCTGTGCATTCATTCATTAACTCAGCAAACAAATATAGCATGTAATGTTGCAAAATGTACCTTTTGTAAATAACAAAAAGAAAGGCATTCACATCAGTTTAAATCTCCTTAAACAGATGCAGTCTCAGTGATATTTCTGAAAATGTAACTGAGGAGATCAATCTGAAACCCTTACATTGATGACCTACATCTCCTTCTTCCAGGAGTTCACAGATCCTTGATGATCCCTTCCTAAACAGGCCATCTCCCAGTAGAAGGGAGGTTGTGATGAACAGCCCTTGCTTTGTCCCAACAGGACTTAATCTCTAATGTTGAACTGTGATTGCACTGGTCCTTATGAGATGCCTAACTGGAATCTGTGTGGAAGCACTATTGCACTGTGGGATGAACCCTTCCAGAAACTGAGAGGCTAACTGGTTCAAACTGGAATCATCTTTGTTGAGTTAGAACACAAACCTGTTTTTCTGTAAATGTTAAACTATATATCATAACAGAAATTAATTTGTACTGAATAAGGAAGAAGTGATAGTTAATTAATTAGCTAGTAGTTATAAGTAAGTCTGTAGATAAGTGAAAAGGACAAAATGGGAACTTTTGATCCCAGGACCTTTTTTTAATCATTGGTTCAGACACATTTTTCCTTGCCTGGATTTCTGTCTGACCTTGTTTTCAGCTGAGCATTTCAACATTTGGCTCAAATGCACTGTGGATGCATATGATCCACTGAGAGGAGCACTATATGCACATTGCCAGGATTTCACCCACAAAGAGGAACTGTGTAGTGTTTGACAAGTTTGCCCCACAGTGCCAGTTATCTTTTTGCTATACACTTTCATGTGAGATCACTTTGTGAAGAAGAGATGCAGAAAGGCAATTCTGAAAAGCGATAAACTATAGCATGATAATGACAGGAGAAAGTAAATGAGTGGGTAGAGGATGCTCTTTCACTCTTCAGACTTGAGAGGTCTCCTTTAAGGTCTGTACTACTGTTGGATAAAGAGGCAAACCTGCAGTGATGTGTCTGTCAGCACTGCTTAGTGCGAAGGAGCAAGGTAGAAATTGCACAAGAGTCTATTACTGTTGCCTTCCAGGTAGGCTGTAGAAAAGAAAGCGTGCAAAGAAAGAGCTGCAGTTTACAGTCACAGTTTGGCAGCTATTCCCAGCCTGTCTTTACATATTTAAAATTCCTTTCAGTACAAATACATGAAGGATCACTCTCTCTCCCTTGCCACTGTGACAGTTCATTTAAGGGGACAGAGAAAAAAAATCATAAATAAATGATGTGTTCTGCTCTGTATCCATTTTAAATGCTCAGTGTTTTATTTCCTTTTTGTATGCATGCATCTCACATACTGTTAAACAGTAATTTTATTTAGAGAAAAATGGGGGATTCATTCTAATAAAGCTGGACTATGTCCCTGTTAACAACTTGCTCCTTTCTATTTACTCATTAACCCTGCCCTTCTCCCCATCTGTTCCCATTGTTGTCAATAACAAGTTCTTCCCTTTGTATTCCTGTGCTCTTAGAAAGCTAGATTCTGTGAAGCTACAAATTGCAGCCCCTCGGGAGAGATAACCATCTACCCCTCAAAGGGTGAAACTTTATGCTTAAGGTAACTTTTTCTGGCTTGCATGTTGCAGTCTATACTGTAGCTTCTAAAGAGGTGATTTCTGATTTTTAAGTTAGGACATGTTGGTGAAGGCACTGCTGATATTACAAGATTTCCCACTGTTGCTGGGAGTGGTTTTCTACCCTCAGCCTACACATATTTCTGTGGGAAGGTCACAGAGGATTAGAGATCATGTAATTTCTCAATTTAAGTCAGCCTGGAAAGAGGAAGGTATACTTGGTCATTACTTCTGTTTCTTTTGCTCATCAATGTCTGCTGTAATCTGGCCTTTGGAGCACTTTGGGAAATTTCATCATTGGCTCTGATAGGAGCCCAGTAGCATTTCATTAAGACAATGATAAATGGAAAGATATTATTTTACATTCTTACTGTTATTATGAATAATAGTAACAGAGTTAAAGCATTTCTAAAAAATCTGATAGATTTAGTACTATTTAATGCTTATGGCAAGTATAAAACACTGAGGGGCTTTTCGTTTGGTTGGGTTTTTTTTTACACTGAATTTAGGGGGAAAAGATGTTCTTTCATAAGCCTTAATGGCAGGTATGAGGTGATTTGACAGATGAGCAATATCTGGTTGATATTATGATTCAATACTTTCCCACTTTTGGCTTGATCTCATGCTTTTCTTGACTGACTCTCACTATGAGATACTTGGCTAACAGATAAACTCCTGGTTCAATGAGCTTCTGAGAAGGTGTTCCTTTGCATTTCTGCACCAGCTGGATATTCACCTGATGGCAGCAAAATAATGGAAAACTGCTGGAAAAATTTCCACATTGACAAAAATACATATTCTACATTGTCAAAAAACATTTGTATGAGAAGATGAGAGCCTTGACAGAAGCTAAGAATTAACCTATTTGGTTAAATATTAAGACTTTCCAGATTAACACACAAATGCATAATATATGGGAGCAGAAAGTGGCTAGCATCTCTTACACTTAGGACACTTAGTTGACCTCTGAAAGGGGCAAGTTGGGGGGAAAAATGAATGTTACCTTAAATGTAATGCTCTTCCTGTCCTAGAAAGAGATACAGCTGCACTCTTTGATTCCGCTTAATGGTTGCTCACAGAATCACAGCATCATTTTAGTTGGAAGGAATTTCTTCAGAGCACCTAGTCCAGTCTGCTTGTTTGAGAGTAAATTGAAGTGTTTCTGAGTGAGATGAATGTGTCAGGGCAAAACACTCCATCTTTACCTCCATTTCCCCCTGAATTCTTAAAAGGACAATGCACAGAAATTTTTATTCTTGACAGCATGGCTGTTCATATTATAAACATGCTTTTCCTGGTCCTTTCATAATTTCATGGCTTTCTTGGTAAGTGTGAAACGTCATTTCTAATGACTTGAGATGATTTGTGATTCAGACTGAACTGGTGTGTAGTCTCCAAATAATTTCTTATGATTGGGAAAATAAAGGATGTAATAGACCAGTTATCAAAATAATCCACTTCTTCCCACACTAGTTGGTTAGTAATTGTGATTTTTATAAAATGGCCCTTCACATTTTGGAACAACAGAATATGTGCCCTCTCACTACCATCCTTCCTGTGGTGTGCCAGCACACAGGTCAAATACCAGTCTATGATACAGGAATTTCATTTCTGGATTGCTATGTAGACATATTATAAGAAGCCCTAGGGTGCAATGAACCCTAACCGGATGGAGAATCCAAATGCAGTAAGTTAATTTAAAACATGATCAGCTTTCTGCCTAAAAGTAGAGAGCAATTCTTCCATCAATTTATCTTAATATTTATACAGCCTCTAATACCCTACTAGCTGATTACTTCACAGTCTTTGAAGAAATTTTACTCACAACACCTTTTTAAGGTAGGAAAACATTATTATCCCATTTTTTTTAGGTAGGATAGCAAGGCACAGGCAAAGTGAATGCAGTATATATCATATTATTTTCCAACATAAATGATTCTATGATTCGATAATTTGATATTTTTAGAGAGAGCTAGACACATAAAAGAAGAGAACAGGTGCCAAGCTGAATATTCAGAAAGAGCTCAGTAAAACCAAAATCCTATCAGCATCCTATTGTCATTATTAAATGCCTAAATATCTCTAAAATTCTATCCAATAGCCACATATGCTAATATAGTTCAAGAAGGAATGTATCTTTTCTTTTTTTTTTTTTTTTTAGAAGGGAGCTTTCCTTAACTAATCTGATGCTTTCACTGAAAAATTGAAATAAATTAGTTTATCTGTTTTTAACTCCTTCTCAACTCCCCCTCCCTGAGCATTTTAAAAGTCACAGGAACTGAAGGTGTGATGACTACCATGTCCTGCTCAGAAATATTATAATCTCTCTTCAGTGTTTGGCAACTAGTATCTATTAATTAAGCATCCATCATTTGTACTCTGTAATTATATTTATTAAACCCTAACTCATATCCTAACTGTAATTAGTTCCTGCTAATTAATTTTATCAAATCCCTCTAGATTCATATCTTAAGTAAATATTGAGTAGCCCTACACTAATTATTTCAATCAACGTGGAGTGCATTTCAAATGACTGTGAATAGTTCCTATTAATAAAATTTAATATAAAATAAATTTTCTATATAATAAATTTGTAAATGTTAAGATTTTAAGATAAAAGAGAATAAAAGACTGGTATAATGTGAAATACTCATTTACATCTTGGACAAGGTTAAATAAGGCAGTTCTGTCTAAGTCAAAATTTCTAGATAGGAAAAGAGGTTTTTTAATATGAGAAATATGTGAAAAAGTATGGATTAATACTATAATGATGAACCTTGAAAAGCTTTTCCATATCCCTTCAGGCATATAGGACTCTGTAGGTTTTTAAAAAAATCTAATTTAATTTATAATATTGTGTGAAATGGGATAATTTTTATGGAAGCAAAGATAAAGCATGATAGTGGAACAGGAGCACGCATTTGGATAAATGCAATGTTTTTATCAGAATGAACTGGCGGAAGTCTCCTTACCCACCAACACTGAGACACAACCTGCTTGATTACCTTGCTATTGATAATTCTGCTTGGTCTATAAAGGAAATTAAATTATGGTGTTAATTTTACTTATGACAAAATCAGGAATTAAAATCAGGTAGCAAGAAGAAGATGTTAGCCATTTTAGACACAGTGGGGTATCCTTGACCTTTAGCTGGAAGGTAATGTGTATCTTGTAGGCCCTATCTTGTAACTTCCACGCATCTACAAATGTCTCAGATATCCCAAGGTACCTAAAATGGTCCTTCACTTAAACTGCTGCAACTCATTGAAAGTTTGTAGGTCAATTTAAGCTGCAACTCAAGCTACTTACTGGAGTTAAAACTCTAAAGGCCTTCTATCAATGCTTTAATCTAAGTTAGTTATGTGCCATGTCTCTCCATTTGTACACAAGCGTTAGAAAACTTCTAAGATATTCCAGTTCTCTGCTATTCCAGAAAGAGACAGGAAGAGGAGAATTCATGTCTCCTAATTTTAGAGGTCCATGCTGCACTTTCCCTTCCTGTCTTCCTCTAAAAGAAACAGGCATTTTCATCTGCTCTATTTTTCAGCATCTACAAAACAGGAAGAAACACATCCTAGAAGTGTTTATTTCTTTCTGTTGCCTCTAAATGGAGGTAGGATGACAAGCTTAGATAGAAGCATTTCTAATGTAGGTGCCTGCCTTTGATGACATTACTCCTGCCTGTTGAGACTATGGAGTTTTTGAGCAATGTTGAGTAAATTAAGAATGGAAATAACTTGTTTTTTTCTCTTGGTTTTTGTTTCCTATTTTGGCTTCCTGGAACTACACCTTTCATAAAATTTAGTGACTGGGAAGAAGAGCCTGTATTATTTTTGAAGGATGACAGTTTGCTGTCATGGGCTATTATATAAGTTGTAGCATTTGATGACGAAGGGAAAACAGATTTCTGCTCTGTAGCTGCAGTGGCTTAGTCTTGATTTCAGCTAGTGTAACATGGGTCAAGTGTATAAAGTATCTTCCATCTGTAGATATTTGATTTTAATTAGCAAAGAATACAAACTAGCAGAAGTTAAATCCTAATCGAAGCAGGAATATGTGGCACTATGATTCAAATATATTAATTACACTACCTCATTTTAATCTTTCACTTCATAATTTACAGTCTCACTTCCTAATTTACAATATCACAGTCTTTTGCTGCAGAGATCATGACAACACTGCACAGTTCGGTTTTTTTTTTAATTTACAGAGAATCTCAAATATGTGTTTCATTTTTTCTTATTTAACTTTTATTTAAACATGTATACACACAGAGAAAGAGTTAACTATTATGCTTTGTTTTGTATCACTCTGTGTATTCATATCACTGGTTTATTTTTCATATGCCTTTTGATACCACTTTACCACCCCAGAGGTGCTCCTGGGAAAGCCTTACAGTTTTATAGGATAGAGAGACCCTTAGTACAACACTTCTGGTGATGTATATTTTCACAGACTTTAGATTTCCTGTAGCTGCTTCTGTTTTCAGCTCAGTAACATGTGCTTGTATAAAATATTTATTTTCCAGAAAGATTTGTAATCTTTTTTTTTTTTAAAGTATTAACAGATGGTGAGTCCACCTCCTCTCTCAATAGTTTGTTCCAGTGGTTTATCATTTAAGCCATATGCTTAAAATTAATGCCACATTTCCCATCTGATTTTATCTAATTTCAGTAAGGCTACGTTCATTTCCTTGACAGTCAGTTATTTACTCATCCTCTGGCTTTTTGTGTCATTCAGGGAGAACTCATATTGTCCTAACTTGAAGTATCTGAGGTGTGCCTGATTGCCTGCAACTGTCTCTGCTCTAGCAATCAAGCACTAGTCAGCTTAGTATCATTTAAAGACTCTGCTTTTATCAGTTTCAGTAGTCTCTGCTTTGTTGGTTTCTTTATTTAATTGCTTATTTCTTTTGGTTCTTTGAGCTCTTTGTCCTTGAGTTTGGCTAAGTTGTGTGTATTTTGAAAAAAAGACAAAAAACCAACCCAAAACAGATTAAGATATAATAATTTTATTTTCCTTGGTTGGTGACAAGCATTTTCATAAACTCAATCTCTAGGCTGAAAATATTTGTTTTTCTTAATGGTTGGTCAAACCCCTTAGGATTTCTTCATACATTTGGTCCTTTTTCTTTAACTGAGTTAAAACTGGGAGCCCATCCAAGAGTTGCTGGCTTGAAGAAGAGGAGGTGGAGGAGGAAGATTGTATGAAAGGAAGTGTGAAAAAAATGACAGCAGTCTTGCTGGCAAATCTTCTGGTGACCAATTCTTTCACACCCAGAGATTTTTCAGCTTTTTCAGAGCCATCTTTTGATGCGTACTCCAATATAAGCACATATGGAAATCTTTTCTTCTTTGCTAGCCATCTCTGACACATAGCTGGCAATATTGCCCACTGACTGCAGTACTATTTTAGGTCAGTCTAACCTTGTAAATAAGGAGGTCAAAGCATTTTGGAGGAACACACAGTCAGAAATGTTTCTTAAAATAGTTCTTTTCTTGTGTCTACAGTGGTGGCTGATAATTTTGTTATAAAAGTGTCATCAACCACTTTGAATGGCTGTGGTCTGAAATGCTTTTCCATGTTATATCACCTTTCCTTCACCAAAGGCAGCCCCATCAAGACCGATTGTCAGTTTGAAACAAGCACTACTTTTCTTCAGTAGTTTCAGAACAGTGTACTATTTTTCTTCTCTTATTGATCCACCACCTTTTATTATCAATCAGATTACAAATGCTGATTTCATCCATTGCAAAAGTATTTTAACATATAACAAATAATTAGAAAAAATATCACTAGTGAAAGATGAAAGATTATTGAATATCAGTTCACATGCAGAACAAAGATTCTGGAATTCCCCCTGGTCTGACATATTTAAAAACTGAAAACTACCAGAATGATATTGAATTTTACACAGAACCTCTAATTATCTAAGATTTGAGAAATGGGTGGGCTGTGCTAAAGATATATGCAGAAAAGTGATGAATTTGCATAGATGGTATTTCCATATTTCTAGAGAGAGTGACACATATGCAACTGAGGAATAATGTAAAAGTACTTTCTTGTGCATTTAAGTAACATATTCATGCTGTTTCCTCCACCTACATGCAAATGTAGGTATGAATGTATATGTTGCAGGATAATTTGGAAGTTTAGTGAACTAGATTCTTTCCTTCTTTCTTCCTTTAAGCAAAACCAGATTATTTTGACAGTACCAGAAATCATACTGAAGCCTGAAGAACAAGAAATCTGCATGCGTGCTGATGGCTGAAGTGAAAATTGAAGAGGGAAAACTTGTTGCCCTTTTTTTTCCAGCCTACTGGTTTACACATACCCTGCATTGTCTAAGGAAAAAACTGAACAGATCACTTCCACGTTCTCACTGCACCGAACACAGAATATCATCAGTGCATTACTATTTGAACAGATATGGTACAATCCTCTCCTCAAAAGAAGAAAGAAATGCAGTACTAACACATGGCACATCAGCTCTGACTAATACTATATTTAGCATGCTGCGTTTCTCTTAATTGTGATTACTGTTCAGCACATTTCCTAAACAGTTTCTTGGGCCATCATAAATGCAATGCAGCCCTTCTTGTAGCATCTACCCGTGTCACAGAAAGCTTCATCTCCTTTTGTACTCTTATCTCCTTTTGTACTCCTACCTTTCAACTTATAATGGGACTGCAATAAGTAAAAAGGATTAGTGGATCATTTCGTGTCTAGCAGCAAGCCTCTTCCTGACCTAATGGTCATAGACCTGTCTGCATCCTTGTCCCTCCTGATGCTCTGCTCATGGTAGGCTGCATAAAGCGCAGATGTTTCTGCTGAGCTATAACATGGCTTTTTTCAACCTGTGTCTCAGAACAGATGTTCCCATGTGTGTTCTCCCTCCTTTCTCTGCTGACACACTCTCTATACAAACAGCAGTATGCATTTCTGCAGTCCTGGTTTGTGGAGAGAATGAAAATCAATACCAGTGACAGTATTTTCCTTTCCAGGCTGCTATGTAATGGGCATGAGCCTGGTCTTCTTCTAGTCTTTCTCTCACAATTAGCAAGATGCTTCAGCTCTTGATTTGCCTGTTTTTAAAACATTTTCTTCATTGTCAAGGACAGTATTTGGAAGTTCCATGTGTTTTGTAATACAGAAAGCTACCTCCTTCAATGTGCTGTCTAGTGGTTGTTCATTCTTGCTAACCACAAACAGCAGTGTATATTCAGCAGTATGTATTCTGGGATTTACTCTAAAGAGAAAAGCAGTACAGTAATAAAATCTCATCTCCTGCCATCTGTTTCCTGCATATTTCTTTACAGTCCAAATGCATTATATTTGAGCCCAAATGCTTCAGTGTTGGCAGCAGTGGCCAGTTATGGAAAGAAATCCCTCATGAGTTGAAATACAGAAAGAAGGTGACATATGGACAAAATACACCAGGGATGGTAAGGTCTGGAGTTTTATTCCTAATGTGCTGGATGTTGCTCAGGCTCCTGAACAATAGTATTGCTGGTTACTAGCAGCATTGATGCATTTTGCACATTGCTTTAGTCCTGCAGCCCTACAACTATAAACAAGTGGGGAAAATGCAAGGAAAGAAGGAAAAGTAAGCCAAACCTCACAGTGGATTAGGTTCCAGATCCTCTTGAGAACAATTAATTAGGAGTGGACATGGACAAATTGATTTTCTTTCACTGAAGAAGGATGAAGGACATTCACTTTCAAATCAGGCTTGCTGTTCCTGAAAAGGTGACAGTGAGCAATGTGTCACTTAGAAATGACATGACTGTACCTTCCATCTTGCTTGTTTGTTTGGAAAATATTGCTTTTCTCTGTTGGAATATGCTGGTTTTTACCATATAAAGATTTAGAAAGTGGAGATTGGTCAGTCTTTGGTTATGTCAAGTCTTAGCATGTGGGAACATTCAACTACACAATGCAGTTATGAGGAATGAGTTAAATTTGAAACTCAACACATATAAATTACAGAATTAATCTATATTTTCATTATTTGGGCAATGTCCTCCAAGAATAAAAATCCTGCTTCTAGTATTGAAAGCCTTTTGTGCTATAGCCAAGCTGATTGTTGGTGTAAATAAATGAAGTACATCAGGTCAACAGTGTACTTTTTAGTAACAAATAATGAATTTGGTTCTATCATGAGAAAATATACAAGAAAAAAATTAATAACACTGCTAACACAGACAAGGTATTAGGTTACCTATAAACATACATTGAAGCAATTTATAGTGGCAATAAGAAAAGAAACCATAGGGAAGACTGTTTTGCTCTACTTCAGATAACTAATCAGGGGAAATGTAACAGTGTTGTCTGATGCTATCGTTAGTTGATGTGTAAAAAAATCAGTCATCTATCCCTGGGGTGATTCAGGCATTCATTTGTCTTTTTGATGGCAAAAGGAACTGACCTGCTTTGATTGTTAGATGTCTAAAGTGAGACAAAATAAATCATCACCTATAATTTTCTCTTTCTGTTTGGGAGTTCAGTAGGCTGATGAACTTGGCCAATAGGGCCAAATAATAAAAAATTGTCAAACCAGGTGTGATTCATCTCTTTTAAACTAAAATTTCTAAAAGTCTAACATCTAAGCTGTCTTATAGGCAGTCAAAGGAGAAAGAGAAACTTGTCCAGAGGGGATGATAATCTATATCAATGTTGGGTGACATGAATTATCCTTTAAAGGTGCATGAATATGTGGACTATAGAGGCAGGTTCTTAACTGAGAAGTCTTATCTTTAGATAGCCAAAAATAGCTGAGATGAATCTTACTCTGTGTGGTTTCATTAATTACCGGTAGCTGCAGAGGTGATTTCTGTGGTTGTCAAATGACATGGCAGGACACTTCAGAGTCTATTTGAGAACCAGTGGGAGCTCACTGAGAGTATATAAATAGGCTATATAGCCATACAGAGACCTATTGTAAAGATTGTTTTCTAGGGACTTGGCTGATTTATGGGATTTTGACAGCAGGTGCCCCTGCCTGATTGGAAGAGAACAAGAGGAGAAGAGGATTCTGCTAACTACAGATTAAAGGGAGATTGTTCAATTTACTCTGTTTTTTTCCTCTGCTGCAAGAAACTGGCATTCTTGTGGAGAATTTGGATACTGCCCCATTGAGTCTGTGAAGGCTAAATCCTATCAAAAAAAGAGGTTTGAAGCAGTTCATGGAAGTGTTTTAACACAGTGATTGTTGCATTTGAAATACTGGTAGTAAATAGTAAATCCTTGAAAAGCAGGGCAGGAGGGCCTCAGAAAACTATCTTCTCATTACCACTGACCACATTCACAAGCATTTTACAGCTGTAGCTAAATCCTTGTGATTTGTGTGTATAGATCAACAGTGTGTAGACACTTTTGACATGTACATTTTAAAATCTGCACATAGTTCTGGAGATGTTCATGTGCCTTTTCTGTCCTCACTTAGGAGTTCTGTTATTTGAAAGGACCTGGACTATGTCAGACATTAACACTGGGCTGGCAGGTATCACACAGGATTTATGGGAAACCTTGTACCCTCCTGGTGTGGCAAATGGAAGTTGTATGTAGCACTACAGCATCTCATATGGCTCTGGACACCAATCTGTAAGCAATTGAATTGACCTCGCAGTGAATAAATAGGTTTCTAATGTCCTGTAGCTAGCTCATTGGCTATTATTCTCAGTCAAGAATAACATCTACAAGCAACTGAGGCTCTTGTTGTGGTAGAAACCCTATAAATTGATGTCACCTCTTTTTGTACACGTAGAAATACTGTTCTCTTGAAGGGTGCTAATAGCTTCCTGCTAGTGGATCTCAGATCCACAGACGATGGCAGATACTGCTAAAGGCTGTTGGGATTTAAAGCGTTCTGTTTCAGATGTAACCCAAGTGCTATACAGCCCCTTTGAACAGTAAAATCCAGCTGTAGGCAGCAGGAATAACCACCCAAGGCAATAAATTCTGTTAGACAGCATGGCAGTCAGAGCTAACTCTTGCTGAGAGTATGCAGGATATCCTTGGGTTTAAATGCATAGTTTAAGATAACAGATCTATATGCATTTTAGAGGAGAAAGACAGGAGAAAGAAGTGAAAGCTGAGCTTTGTGCCTGTGTCTTCATGGTCTACAATGAGAACTGTTTTTAACTTTAATTTACCTTTAATTGATTTAACTTTTTTACCCTTTGAACTTATATCTACACTAGGATTGTGCCACTCTCAAGAAGTGCTGAACCTGAGCTGGCAGTCCTGCCTAGTCATAGGCATTGTTAATTCAACTGGAGGTCTAGAATAGCTACTTGATTCATTGTTTTGGAGTGGGAAAACTGGTGTTGCTTGGTATATTTTGTCATTCCCATGAAAGAAGGAGTCTAGCTATTGCTTTACTCTTCTGTCTTTTATGAAGTAGGATTTTCTCCAGATTCGTTATCGATGAGCAAGACAATGCTCTGTCCTATCTGATTCTTTATTGTCTTTGCTGAGATGGAAGTGCAAAAGAGACTAGTGTAAATAGGAGGATTTCAGTATTCCTCATCTTGAAAAATGTGACCACAAAGTGATTTGACAACCAGTTCTCTGATGAAAGGGTACCAAGTTTTTGCATGGGATTTACCAAGCAGAAACATGCACGTTTGCAAAGGGTTTCTGCTATTTATCGAACCAACTACATACTTGTTGAACTAATTATCTTGCAGACATTTTAAGTCTGACATGTTCTAAAGATATCAGATTTGCTGAATTTTAGGAGCAGAACGCATTACATCGGAGGCTGAAGGCATCCTATCTGCATATGTTCCCTAAATTTGCAGTGTGCATGAACAAGACAGGCTATGAATTTTGCACATTTCTGGAGCTGGTGCTCCAACCAAGCTTCCAGATGACAGGAAATCCTAGAGGAAATTTAGTCCAAGTTCCTTGAATTCCAGTTGTATAAAATATTGAGAGAGAAGAAGGAAAGACCAAGTGGCTCTTAATATTACCTGACTCCAAGAACTGGATTTTTCATATTCTGTCATTCATTTGCCTGAAATTGCTCCCTGTTCTACCTCAGCTTTCTTACAGGAGAAAAAAATTGGATACCATGGATGTGACCACATAAGTTTGGTTACAAGAACTGTGAGCTGGGAACTTCGTCCTGTACAAACACAATGTAATTTTAATATTCATCTGTGTAGGGACTATATCTGATTATAAACTGTTAGATATTTTGAAATACTAGCAGAAAACGTACCTCTCAGAAGTTAGAAAATGCATATTAGAGTATATTAATGAAAAGATAACTTACTTGTACTATAAACTCCTTTTTTTTTTTTTCCATCTTACAAAAGAACAGTACAAATATCACTCTTTTAATACACTGAACCAACCCACAGTGGCTTTTTAAAATCTGATTTTTTAGTTAATTACCCAGAATATCAGATGTACCCACAAGATCTGTGTTCCCCTCCTGTACTCTGCTCCAGACAAGAGTTTCTTACATGTTCCTGCCTCCTCCACTGTCACAGTTCCTTCTCATGCTCTTTCTGTAGCTGCTATTATCACACTGCTGTATCCATCACTGCTGGGCATGCAGCACAGAGACAGCAACACGGGGCATAGTGAAAGCAGTAACAGCAGAAGCAGAAATAGCAATGCCAGTAGCTGCTGTGGTAGCAGCAGGAATAGCTTCACTGACAGCAGATGTGACAGAAAAAGCTGTTTTCTGAACCTACAAGTGTGTGCCTTCTTGATTTATAACTGACACAATCTATAGATGCTAGACTATTTACATTTTGGAATGTGCTGAAGATGTCTGAGGGCAAACCATGACTAAAAGCTCAGTTTTCCTTGAACACTTTCTATCATTAGTTTTATGACTGTGACGTATCTGCTTGCATGTTGGACTGTGGAAACAGTCTAATAATATGTGCCAGGTTTAGGAAGCAAGTTAACCTTAGCAGGTAGCAAAAGCACTTTACAGCTATTTTCCACATATAAAATTTCTGAAAACCAAACCACACCATGCTCTCAGTCATATGTTATGTAGCAGACACAGAAAACTCAGATGGTTCAATTCTGCAAGCTGCTGAGTGCTCTGAGTTGTACTTGTTATCAAAACAGCCTAGTAATTTACAGATCTGTGCTCCAGAAATACAGCTCAACATGAAAAAAGTCATATAATGGGTAACAAATATTCATCCCCTAAAGTCCCTCTTGCCTGTATGAGTGACTCTTGTCTTCCCTTATCTCATCTTTTTGATGGCTGGCCCCAGTGATGCCTTCTGAGGTGCCCAGATTTGCATCCTTGACTTCCACTGACATTAATGAGGGCTACAGTTGTACGCTGAAGTGAGGACAGCCTTTCAAATGTCAGAGAGGCTGCTTCTGTTCAACACTGCCTTTAACCTAAACCAGCACACAGCAAAGTGACATCAAGTAAAGGGATAATTCCAGGTGAGTCTCATGCTAGAAACCCTTTGGGTTTTGCAGATACTTGAAGATATGATTGCCACTCTTGTTCCAGACTTCGGAACATTCACTCTTCAGGGTCAGCAGTATATGTTCACCCCATGGAGGATAAGCAACTTCTTTCATGTGGTAAAAACAGATTAATCTTTCCTTCTTTCTGTTCCTCTGGGAGAACTGCCATCCTGAATTCCTCTCTGGTGTAGTATTTGGGCAAATTTCATCCAATACTTTGTTCGTTGTTAAATGGTGACACAGTCCTGAAAGAAATGTAAGAGTCCCATCAGTTAGAGTTATGGAGAAAGTATAACACTGCCTTATACAACAATTCCATAGAGAAGTCTAGTTCTCTAAGGCAAAACTTTATCTTAGACAGTAAAGGTCATATTAATCGTATAAAATTTTAGATCTCTACAGCTTAGATATTTACATCTAAGATTATCATCTAGTGTCTCTTTCTTGTCACTGTGAAGAAATAAGCACTTATTTGGTACAGTTGATATCATGTTAAGGTAGATCTTTAAAATCTCCCAGATGAGTCATCATGTACAAATGCTTATTTGTCTCCACTGGCTATAAAAGGAACCCGTCTCATATGAGAGTTGAGGTGGTTTCCATCCAGTCCTTGAAAAGGTTGTAAGACTATAGGAAATAAGCGTTTTATCTCAGTATAATGCTGCAACACAAAGACCTCCAGTAATTTTGGAGTATGAGCATGAGCAGTTTAAGGAGGGACATGCTCAAAGATGTACGTAGTACAAACATTACCAGGACTGGAATATAGTTCTGTTATGTACTCTGAATGAAAGGACTTAATCTCTTGATGAAACATATTTGCCTTGGACTACTTGAGATGTCTTAGGGTATCCAAGACATCCACACACAACTGATAAAGAATGATTATGGTCACTTACCTGCCTGGTATGGCAGCTGGAGGCCAAGGAGGAGACCCTGGAATATCTTAAGCAGCAATAAATGTCTGTGTGTATGAGCTACATTTGAGACTCTATTGAATCAAGAGTGATTTTCTGTTAGCTGACTTTCTAAGTACTGCTGACTGCATTGACCAGATTGTTGTTGACTGTAAAAGTTTAAACATGTATGTGAAATATATGTGTGCCATGTAAGATGTATCTTACTTGTGCATGTGAAATTATGCAGTTAAGGTTACTAAATCTGGAATTTATGGCATAAGTCCTTTTCCTAAACACTACCTGGATTCTAATTCCCTGTCAGAAGGGTTATGCATCTCTTTGAAGTCCTCTACCCACACTCTGTTATGTTTTAGATGTCTGTGGATATCACAAGTAATGCTAGATATTTAAGAAATTGAGTCAGGTCACATAATTTAAGCTGGAACAGATTCCTGCCTTAAGTGTCTTCTATTTATAAAGGGATATTGAAAAATCACAGAGACTGCAGAAACAGTTATTTATTTTTTAATTAGAGAAATTGCAAAAGAAAAAGTATGTTCAATCTGTTTAGCTTATCAGAACGGTGACTGAAGATAGATGTGATTACAGAGTAGAAATATTTTCAGCAGCTAGAAAGTACCATGTACTTCAAAGTAACTGAAAAATAGAAGATGAATGAAAAAGTGGAAGCAAAGTATTGGCAATTTCAGTTTAAACATTAGATGGTAAACTTATCTTGATTAACTAAAATGGAAAAATACCAAGGGAATTGATGGAGACTACGTTCCTTGAAACCTTCAAATTAAGATAAGATACCTTTCCTGAAATTATGATTTGCTGAAAGAAAGTTCGTGAGCTCAGTACGAGGGTAACTGGGGGAGTCTGATGGCATGTGGTAGACTGGAGATTAGATTAGATGACCTGTTGATATCTTCTGGCATTAGATGCCACAAATTATGCCAAAATAAGAAGAATGTAACATGAATTCATCTGTGCTTGGTATGCATTTTTTTTTTTCTCACTAGAAAATGGCAAATAGGAATGGTTCCCCCCTCTTTCCATTAATTATTTATGACTAAATTGCAAAATTCTTGAATATATTATGTTTGCACTTATTTATATACTGCACAGTCACATCTGTGTTTGTTGCTTTCTTCAAACCCTTTTTGTTGTCTTCTGTACCTTTTTGTTTGTTTGTTTGTTTATTTACTGTTGCACATTATGCAACTTCCAGAATTCTCTGGATAGATAACACCTTCATGCTAGTTCCTTATGTCTAATACAGTGAGGCACTGATTTTTTTTTTTTTTAACTGAACTTTCATTAATAACTGTAATTCAATTATTTTCTTTCAAACAAAATAATTCTTCAGCAAATTGGAGAGTGAGGATGAAGATTATTCACAAACGACTGATGATGAAATCCTCTATGTGTCAGTCAGCTGTGGTAATGAGTGGGGAAAAAGAACCTCCATTATCAGATGAAATAAGCAGCTTTGTCTCTGTTCTCAGACTGTTAATTTCTTATTCAGTGATGCTAATGACAAATTATGTTACATCTCCCTAAAATGTTTATCTTGCTCCCAAGACTTTATATTCAGGTGTCTCAGGCTGTACTTATCACCACAGTAGCATAAGAAATTGCAGGGTCCTCCTTATCTGAGGTACTGAGGGTGAGTTTATATTGCATTTTTGGTACCTTTGTATATTTTCATATGAGTCTTAGTACCCACTATCCACTTCACTGGGTGTGTTGAGGTGTAGTAACTAGTTTCCTTTCCAAAGGAACTCAAATACGATATTAGGCGCTGCCACTGAAGAAGGTACAAATCTAGCTAGAAAATTCCATGGTATTTATACTCCTAAAGATACCACCAGGCTTCAAGCGAGGTTTTCAGAAGCATCAAGGTTCTGGATCCAATGAAATAAATTTGGAACATGAAATCTGCTCTCTAGGGACAGAATGATCAATTTCCTCATTTATCTTTTACACACGCCTCTGTAGTATCTGAGCACTCTGAAAATGTTAACTGCTTGATATTCCTATGGGAGAAGAGATGGTACTATTCTTATTCTATCAACAGTGAGATGCAGCACTAAATAAGAGGGTTTTTAGTCATTAAAAAGCCCTGATTATTTTATTTTCAAGAAATTTTGCATCTTACAACACCTTTCTATGTCACCTAACCTAAATTCCAGTATTCTTAACTTTTGAGTGATTGATCCTGCAATGGTACCTTGTCACCTTCTCAAGGGGATGACATTTGCTTTCAAATTCAACACCCAGACCACTGTCCCCCATATCTATCCCATTTTCTTAATCTCATTGTCTAGCCAATTTCATTTTCCCCCTCTCAACTCTTTTTTCAATCTCTCTTTCTCCTTTCTTTTAATTTTCTATCATATTTTCCACTTCTCTAAGTTATCTCCACTGTTGCTATATCTATCTTCCTCTTACAAAGGCCAAATCCTCTAATTATAGTGTCCCTAGACTGATTCTTTGTCTCAGTCATCTCTCTGCATTATTGTACTTTTACTCTGGTCCAGCTGCTGTCCTTTGTGTTTTCTAGTTTGTACAGCTGAAGAATCATTGAAGACTTATTAGAGACAATAACCCTGCAGCTTTTTTCTCTGCCTGACTTTAGAGGGAAAATTGCCCTAATTTCAGTGAATTCCCTCCCCATCCGAAAATGTTCAGAGCCATCAGACCTATTTGAAGGGAAGCCTCATTAAGTCTGGAGTGAACATGTGTATTTCTCCCTCAGGCTGGTTGGTGGCTTGTGGATTTCCATTGTGGTGACAGAAAATGCAGTGCTGGTATCACAATCACTGCAAAACCAGTAAGTTCTGAATGGAAAACACTAGACTATAAGAGTGTTAAAAAAACCCCCAACATAAATATTAAAAGGTCACAAGCATTTTTTGTTTGTATCCATTCTTGGCTTAAATTTCCCAGAGCAGTTAACATGCATGTATTTCACTCAAACTGGTTAAATTTTGGTAAAGTTTTCAGCCAGTGTAAACAGAATCTTTAGAGGGAAATTGTGGAGAAACCTTACTAATAGGCAATTTCAGGAGTCTTGTCTATAATTTGGTGTGTGCAGAAAATATGCATGATTAAAGACTAAACTTGTAAGCTCTTTATCTAGCATTTAGCCTAATGGGAAATACCCTGACTGAAATCTTTTCACAGATATTTAAAAAATAATATAAACCCCCAAACTGGTGAGGATGAGTAGTTTAAACTGAAAAATATCTGTAAATGATAGAATAAGAAAGCATTGCATGCCCCTGTCCAATTTACATCAAATGTAGATCAAAATGTCTTGTTCTGGTTGTGATATAGGGAAATTAACAAAATAGTTATTCTCTGCTTAAGACTTACTTACCAAGAATGTGCAGATTAATTCTTGGCTTTGAGACTGGTGCCACCAGCAGGACTTTTGGTTTTTTGACCATGGGTCAATCTACATGATGACTGGCCTGCTGGCGGCAGATGGGGTACATCTGTCCCAAAGGAGGAACAGGATTTTATTGCAGAAGTTGGCAGGACTCATTGACAGAGCTTTAAACTAGATTCAAAGGGGGAAAGGGATAAAAACAGGCTCTCTGGAGACAAGCCTAGGATGTTTGTGGGATGGTGTGCCAGCTCCACTGCTATATCAGAGATAGTAGAGGACAGTGGACTATGTGATAGGGAAGATGCAAGGGCTATTGATGAGCTAGGACTCACGGTAGTGCCTGAGAATGATAAAGCAGGGACTAGACCCTTCCCGTGCAAAAACGTGCAGCAACTAAAATGCATCTATGTCAATGCATGTAGCATGGGCAATAAGCAGGAAGAGCTTGAAGCTATCATCCAGCAGGAAAACTATGATGTAGTTGCCCTTATGGAAACATGGTAGGATGAATCCCATAACTGGACCACTGTGTTGGATGGCTATAGGCTCTTCAGAAAGGATAGGCACGGAAGGAGAGATGGTGGTGTGGCCCTGTATGCTAGGGGAAGGTCTCAGATGTCTTGAGCATAATGATGATGGTAATGATAGGGTTGAACATTTATGGGTAAGAGTCAAGGGGAAGGCTAACAAGGCAGATGTCATGGTAGGGGTCTGTTATAGACCATCCATTCAGGATGAAGAGGTTGATGAAGTGTTCCACAGGTGGCTGGGTAAGGTCTAAGAATCGCTAGCCCTTGTTCTTGTGGGGGACTTCAATTTACCAGATGTCTGTTGGAAATACAGTACAGGAGACAGGAAGCAGTCCCGGAGATTCCTGGAGTGTGTGGAAGATAACTTCCTAACACAACCGGTGACTGAACCAACAGGGGAAGGCTCTCTACTAGACGTGCTGTTTGTGAACAGAGAAGGACTAGTGGAAGATGCGAAGGCTGGTGGCCGTCTTGGGCAAAGAGACCTTGAGATGGTGGAGTTTTCAGTTCTTAAGGAAGGAAGAGGGGAGGTTAATAGACTTCCAGAAGGCAGACTTTGACATGTTTAGGAGATTGGTTGATGGCATTCACTGGGAGGTAGCCCTCAAGGACAAAGGTGTCCAGGAGGGCTAGACATTCCTCAAGAGGTAAATCCTCAAGGCACAGGAACTAAATGTCCCTGTGTATCATAAAATGAGACAATGCAGTAGAAAACTGGCCTGGTTAAACAGAGAGCTTTGGGTATAACTCAGGAAGAAAAGGAAAGTCTACCTGCTATGGAAGAAGGGGCAGGCAACTCAGGAAGAGTACAAGTTTGTTGCAAGGTTATGTAGGGAGAAAATTTGAAAGGCTAAAGCTCAGCTAGACCTGACCAGCATCATTAAAGATAGTAAAAAGTGTTTCTATAAATACATTCACAGTAAAAGAAGAGCTAAGGAGAATCTCTACCCTCTACTGGATGCGGGAGGGAACTTTGTGACCAAGGACAAGGAAAAAGCTGAGCTGCTGAATGCCTACTTTGCCTCAGTTCTTATCAGCAATGCCACTTGCTACCCAAAGGTCCAGCTCCCTGAATTGGAAGATGGGGATGGGGAGCAGAATGTAGCCCCCGTAATCTTGGAGGAAATGATCAGTGACCTATTGTGCCACATAGATGTCCACAAATTTATGGGAGGAGATGGGATCCACCCAAGGGTACTAAAGGAGCTGTCAGAAGTGCTCACCAAGTCACTCTCCATTATTTATCAACAATTCTGGCTAACCAAGGAAGTGCCAGTTGACTGGAAGCTAGCAAATGTGATGCCCATCTACAAGAAGGGCTGAAAGGATGATCCGGGGAACTATAGACCTGTCAGTCTGACCTCAATGCCAGGGAAGATTATGAAGCAGGTCATCCTAAGTGCCATCACATGACACATACAAGACAACCAGATGATCAGGCCCAGTCAGCATGGGTTTACAAAAGGCAGGTCCTGCCTGACTAACCTGATCTCCTTCTACAACAAGGTG
>WTSP01022342.1:29819-40440 GCA_025331215.1 Actenoides lindsayi | reverse complement strand
TCTCCTCCCCCTCTCTGCCGTACCCCTCTCTTTGCTTCTCTGATCTCCCCTCCTCTGCTCTCCTCCCCCCTCCGCTCCTCTCCTCTCCTCTCCTCTCCTCTCAGCTGAACAGTTCAGGTGACCTCAGCTACTTCTCCTAAGTCTTGCCCATGAGGCCTTTCACCATCTTGGTCACCCTCCTCTAGACACACTCTAATAGTTTCATGTCCTTCTTATATTGAGCCATGCCAAACTGCACACAGTACCTGAGGTGGGGCTGAACCAGTGCAGTATAGAGTGGGAGACATTTTAAGACAGCTGAATTAAGTATCTTGACAATACACTCAGTGGAACTTTAGAGATTTACTTTGACTTAAATAAGACAACATGAATTTGATTTACTTGGCCACACATGAGCAACTACAGCCATTTTCAATGACCTATGGTGTCTCTAGCTCTCTCCAAGAAGGCAATCGTTCCCTCTTGACTATGGAGAATATCTGCCAGGCTTATCTGGACTTTCAGGTAACCGAGGACATTTGAAATGCTGTAGGTGAACCTGCCAAATATTTGAAACAGAAATATAACACAGACAAAGTATATTCAGTTGTGTCTTTTTATATTCTCCTCTTTGTTCCTTAAGAACTATCATGACCCTCACCACTGACTGGTTATCAAAAGGTTTTAATTCAAATTATGACATAAGTATTCTAAATGTTCTGATATGATATTTAGGATGGTTGTCTTTGTACAAAGTGTAGTCCATAAATAATTGGTCTGAGTCCTTTACTGTATTTTCAGAAATAAAGATATTGTCAGAGGAGGGACTTATTTCACCTTCAGCATTTCAAGATGTGTCTGGACCTGATATTTTCATCAGTGTTTCTGCAGCAGCCACAGTAGGGATGTCTGTAACATTTTAGTCTTCAGCTCTTAGACAGAGAATGCTGTCACAACTGAGGTAAGTGAAAGAGGCAAAGTATCAGACCAGTTTGTTCCCAAGAGATATTGTGGAAAGAATAACCAATGGACTTCTCTTCATCCCTCAGCAACCCCTGTATCACCCTTGGGTATGTTGGAAACATGAGCAATACCACGGGAAGATTTATTGTGTCTGCAGAGTGTTTATTTAGGTTTTTATTTGCAGTATAAACTGCTTCTTCCCTCTTACCACTGTTCCTTGGTTTTCCTCATCCCCCTTTTCTCCTCTTTGTTTGGTTTTGTGGCATTACACACTGAAAACACAAAACAGCAAGAAATATGGACTGCCACACTCATGGTGCCTTTAGAAATCTTAAGAGATGACATACAGCATTCACATTCACAGTGTTAAGGCACAGAAAATGTGAGAAAAGTGTTTACATTCAGTGAGAGCTTCCTGAAATAGTTTTGTCCTGCGCTGACAGAAAAAGAGCCACCGAAGGGCATCCCAGTTATCCCTCTGTCTGCTGTGGGAACGGACATTTGCATGTTCATCGCCAGGATGGACAAACACATCGCATCCAGTGTTCACTTCTTGCAGTGCATCTGGTGGGGCTCTTGTTTTGCAGAACAAGGAGTTTGTTTTTCCTGCAAGTTAAGATGTATTAAAAATGAAAAGAAAAAAACCACAACCAAACAAAAAACAAAACAAAACAAAAAACACTACCAAAACCAGAACACCAGTCATCTTATTATATCTTTAGTTCAACCAAATGTACTGGAGGCTCTCATCATACAAATTATAATTTATCCTACAAAAGGCTTGATCTTGAAAACTTTTTTTACAAAGCTTTTTCCATTATCCCCCGCTCCAACAGCTGGCATCTCATTCTCCTGTTAACAGTCCCAATTACAGTAATCACTCTAAAACTTTAGTAGAAGGAGACACACTGAAAACAACTGCTTTATCTCTTCCAGTTATTTCTTCTTTTGGGTAAATACTTAGGCAATTTAACTCTGCCTAAGTACTTTCTCAAAGGCGAGTTCAGTTAAATGAGGACAGTCATAAATCAATACAATCCAGCTTTTTTGTTATTCCCTTCTTTTTAGCACTCACAATAATGATATATAGCTGAATTACACTAACAGTGATTTTTATTATTATATTCACCTCTAAAGCATCTGTTGGCAATGTAGATGGCCATCCTGTAAAATTAAAAATAAGTCTGCAAAATCTTATGAAGAAGAGCTCCCTTCTCTCTCTTACTGTCTCCAGTTCATCTTCTTACACTGTTGAGACAAATGTCAGATACTGGGTGTATGAAGAGATGTGTTGACTAACCTATTAAGTGGTTTCATGCAAAAAAAAAGAAAGAAAAATAATTCTAAACATGTATTGTGCTCTGAAAATACTAAAAATGTGAGCTAAAATGCTAACTAAAGCTTCGAACCATTAGTAGGGATATTCTTTACCAGGACTGATTTTACACAATGTGATGGGATCATAAGACCTAGAATCACAGAATGATAGAATGGTAGGGGTTGGAAGGGACCTCGAGATCATCAAGTCCAATCCCTCTTCCAGAGCAGGAACACCGAGAGCAGAACACACAGGAACGATCCAGGTAGGTCTTGAAAGTCTCTACAGAAAGAGACTCCACAACCTCTCTGGGCAGCCTGTTCCAGGCTCTGTCACTCTCACAGTGAAGAAGTTTTTCCTCATGTTGAGGTGGAACTTCCTGTGTTCCACCTTGCTACCATTACCTCTCGTCCTAGCATAGGGCACAACTGAAAAGAGACTGGCCCCTTCTACTTGACACTCACACTTCAGATATTTGTAAACATTTTTATGTAAACACATTTGTAAACATGATTTATTCTTTACCCTTTAGCCCAAAGCATCACTACTTTTTGCATCTTTATCAGAACCTCGTGGCTTAGATCTGCTTGTTATTCTATAAAATAAGCATGAAAGACATATGAAGACATTGTCTATTCCAACCCTGTGCTCAGAAACAGGCTTTGCTACACTTGGGAAACCCCAGGGAAGCACAGAAACCTGCCAGGATCCGGCAGCTCCCATGAGAGTGGCTGACAAGGTGTGGGCAGGGTCAGAAGTAATGGTGGTGGATTTAAACCTGGTGTAACCACCAACAACAGTCACTTGCCGAGGTGATCAGTAGGTGGGTTCCGCACGAGAGTGTGTAGTCATGGCTTACAGGGGGAGTTCCTGGGATGAGGAAACCACAGGGAAACACAGATACCTACCAGAAGCTATTATCTCTCACCAGAGAGAGCGGCTGATTTGGCATAGTCAGGGCCAGGAGTAAAGGCAACCACCCCTGACTCCCACAAAAGGCAGCCCTGGGGAGCACCAGCAAGGTGTAAAGTGCAAGGGCTGGCAAATAGAATGTGACATGTCAACCAGGGCATGGCACGTTAGCCTGGGTGTGGTGAGGCATTTTGCAGGGGAAGGAGCACAGGGAGGGTACCTTTTCAAGGGAGGGACATTCCATTGGCCAAGTGGAGAGACTTGAAGTACACATAATCTAGCAACTAGTCATGGTTCTGTGACCATCTGCACAGGTCACGGACACTTACCCTTCCTGACCCTCAAGGCAGAATGTTGGGCACTCATTCAAGAGCAAAGGCTGCAGCTCTGACTGGAGGGTCTGCACCATCTACCCCAGCAGTGGTTGATGCCTCCACACAGATGGAGCTGCTGAAGGCAGAGGCTGCATTGCAGACCTCAGACTGCAGGAATTGTCTAGATGTCTCTCCTGGGGCAGGGACAGACAGCAGATCTGCCTTCAAAAGGAGTGCCCAGGTGAAGGACCTCCTGCGGCAGGTGGCTGAGCTGCAGGAGGTGATGAGAAGGCTGCATAACATCAAGAGGCTGAGAAGGAGTTAGCTGATTGCAAGAGCAGTTTGCAGTGGATCCACAGTCTACGGACAAACAGCTAAAAGCTCCCCCACCAGCACACACGGAAAGGAGGGGGGTGAATAATGTAGATGAATGGAAGCCTGCAATAGCAAGGATCTGCTGGAGGAAAAGATTTCTTCCAAAGCCTGAGGTGCCCTCGCAGAGCCCCTTCACCCCTTTGCAGACTGTAAAGACCCATCACATCAAGAGGGACATTGGAGCTGAGTAAGGCAGCCTGATCTGCTCCCTGTGTAACAACCAGCACAACTAAGAAAAGGTGATGAGTGATGGTAGTAGGAGACTCTTCTGAGAGGTACAGAAGCATCCACCTGCTGACCTAGTGCACTCTCTAGAGAGGTGTGCTGCTTACAAGGGGCTCATATCGGGGCTGTCATTGAGAGATTATCAAGCCTCATACAGTCCAGTATTATCCACTGATGTTGTTTTAAATGGGCACCACTGATACAGCTAGGAGCAGTCTGAGGCGTATCAAGGATTGCAGGTCCCTGGAAGTGGCAATAAGGGATTCTGAGCATAGGTAGTTTTTCATCAGTCCTCTCAGTGACAGGGAATAGGTTTAAAAGAGTCAGTTGAAGATGGCAAATCAACAAATGCTTCAAAGACTGGTGTCACAGCCAAGGGTTCAGCTGCTTACACCATGGGACTTGAGAAACCTGGTCTATTGGGGACTGATGGGATCCATCAGTCAAAGGGGAAGAAGATCTTTGGTCACAGGCTTGTCAAGCTGGTGAAGAGGGCTTAAACTAAAGTTACTGGGGGAGAGGAACCTCAATCCATTCTAATCCTATCAGTTTGATGCCAGTGACAACAATAGATGCTCAGAGTCTGGAGAAGGATCACAGGTCAGCCGAAGAGCACCTAAAGAGAGGCACAGAGGAATTCTGGCAAGTCAGCTTCATCAGAGGCCCAACTTAAATGCCTCTGTGCAAACACACCTACCACAGGGAATAAAAAAAAAAGTGGCTAAGCCACTATCCATCATATTTGAGAAGTCATGGCAGTCCAGTGACTGGAAAAGGGAAACATAACCCACATTTTTAAAAAGCAAGAAAAGGACAACACAGGGAACTTCAGGCAAGTCAGTTTCACCTCTGTGCCTGGCAAGATCATGGAGCAGATTATCCTGGAGGCACATGGAAAAAAAAAAAAGAAGTCATTAGTGACAAACAGGTTGGTTTCACTAGGGGCAAATTATGCCTGGCAAATTTGGTGGCCTTCTACAATGGGGTGTCAGTGTTGGTGGATAAGGGAAGAGCAACTGATGTCATCTACCTGGACTTGTGCTAAGTATTTGACACTGTGCCAAATGACATCCTTGTGTCTTAATTGGAGAGACATGGATTTGAGAGATGGACCACTTGGTGGATAATGAATTAGATGGACGGCCATGCTGAATGTCCAAATGGAGAGCAGTGATGAACGGTGTTCCTCAGGGTCTGGTATTGGGACTTGTGCTGTTTAACATCTTTCTTGGTGACTTGGACATTGGGATCTAGTGCACCCTCAGTAAGTTTAGTAACAACACCAAGCTCTGTGGTACGGTCAATATGCTGAATGCAAGGGATGCCATCCAGAGGGACCTAGACAGGCTGGAGAGCAAGCACCATGAAGTTCAACAAAGTCAAGTGCAAGGTCCTGCACCTAGTTCCCTACCAGTGGAAGGGGTACCTACTTGTGGCAGGGAGGTTGGTACTAGATGATCTTTAAGGTCTCTTCCAACCCAAACCATACTATGATTCTATGATTAATGATTCCTGATATTCTTCTATGTAATCTTTTCTTAAAAACCTCCACCAATAGAAATGATTGAAATTAATATTGAAACTAAACACTCCCAGAGCTTTGGAGGAATGGATTTTCAGGCCTAGATACTATTAAACAACCTTGTCTCATATCCCACAGCTAAAAGTCTCTTGTTAAGAGGTCTGTGACTTGCCAATCAGTCAGTAGACTGAAATTAGTGTCTGAAGAGCAACAGACAGAAGGAGGTCACACAGCTCTCCTCCCCTGCTCTGTCAGTTATAAGCACTAAAACTTTCCTGTTTGAGAGCATTTAACAAGGTTTTAAGACTCTATTGCTGACAGACATAGCCAGAGCTTCACTCTTGTCGCATCTGGGAGAGATGAGGTGTCAGAAAAAAATAGAAGAGTAAGGGGAATTTTGGAATATTATGAGAAGTCACTGTCCTAATTTATGTCTTATTTTGCCCCTGTGCTCATGTCAAACCCTCTCCTTCCGATAAAAACATGCACAAATTAAACATTATAAAGTCAAATGAGTCCTTCAAATGCTGATTTGTGACAAACAGTCTGAACCACGTCTGCGTAGCCAATTACAAGTGTTTACAGAAAAACTTCTCCAGGGATGCACAAGCATAACAGTAGCTATCCATGTGCTGTGTAAACTTTTCAGGTCCCATGGAGCACTGGAGATCTAAGAATACCCATCAGCTGTTGATCAATGGACAGAGAAGCAGCTACCAGTAGAAAGCCAATTATCTCTTTTTATTTCATTTCAGATTTTAGAAAATATGGGAAGAAATATCAGTAATAATAGATAGACCTTAAAAAGAGCAATGATTAAAGTCTCTATAGTTCTGACATTTGAGGTTAATAAATTAAACCCTTTTCTGTTCTTTTTTTCCATTAGAGTCCCCTGACCCTCACCACAGACACGGAGAAAGAATCTTCCTAAAGCAACATTCAGTGACACAAGCATCACTAAGTCAATCACAGGTTCTTCAATTACTAGAATCTGTCAAGTCTGGAAAACATCAATTGGTGCTTGAAAATATCAGTGTTATTATTTATATCACTGCTCACTAGACCTGTATGTTTTGATTACATGAAAGACTGGAATCTACTTTTTTCCTAGGTGCGGAAAACAACAATACTAATGGCATTCATGAACAAACTTCTCATTGTGGTGAATATAAAATAAATTATATATACCTCCTAGGCCTACCAGAAAGATTATAGTTGAAAAGGGTGAATTTTACCTGGAATATTTAGTGTGTTTTTTTCAGGTGATCATTCTTACTCATAAAACAGTCTTTTTATTAGTTTTACCTTGCTGGCTCAATTCAAATGTTAAAACAGAACTATATAAAACCAAACAATTGAATGAATACAACTAGTCCAGAAAATGTACTAGGAAAAACAGGAGAATACAGTCAAAAAATAATATATAATCCAACATCTTGGTCTTATGCCTAGATACACTGAAATAGCCATAGGAGAAAAAAATCTGTTGAACTAGCTAGCCTATAAACTAATGCCTACAAATGTGCAGCTCCCAAAAGTCATCTGGCAACAGCCAGAAACAGGCTGCTTTGTTCTAAATAAATCTGCACCTAGTCCAGCTCCCAGTGGGAGAGTCCTACTGAGATCAAAGATCTATTGATCAAGCATCTCGGTGATAAATCTAAATTTCAGAAGTTTGGTTCTTGCCTATCCCATAGAATCTTTGAGAAATGAAATGAGGACAGAACATACAGAAGCCTTGGGTATGATCTCCATGAATTGTCTGGAAGTGTTTATTTCCAGACCTTTTCAAAATAGTGAACAGGAACAGTATGAAAACTTTAAAAGCCACACCCAGATTAAAACAAATAGCAACTCCCAGCTCAAAACACTAAATAAAAATACCTTTGTACACACAGTGTATGTTAAAACATTTACCCACATTATTTATTTTTTTTAATAGGAAAATGTTGTCGTATATCCCAGTCTGAACTAAGAATGCTGCCAGACCTCCCATACACACTTGTGAGTGACCAACTGCAAGTTCAAAAGTAGTTTTGGGACCTTTTCAAACCATTCAGTTCAGACCTAATTAGAAAAGACATGGTTTTCACTTCCACCCATATACCTGCCTTCCTGTTCACAGCTTGTGAACATTGTTCTCTCTGTACTTTTTCATACGCTGGCTAAGCACGCAAGTGTTAACATTGCTATCCTATATTGCCTGGAGGTTGCATTCACCAAACAACCTCACACTGAGGGGCTACAGGAATGCCCTAGCATAAAAACGATGTCCCTTTCAACTCAGTATATGTTGTGGGATGGTTATGATGGTTTATGAGCAAACCATGTAGCAGACTCACTGCTACAGAAACATATACCTTGTATTCTGATTTTGCAGTGACTGTTTCTATAGACATAATTGCTGTTGCTCTTGTACACAAAGGAAGGATGTCTACATTATAATGTACACAGTAGAATTCTCAGGAATTTGTTAACTCTTCCAGCCTTGAAAGAAATCATACAATATCATTTATAAATGGAACTTCACTACCTCATGGATGTGGTAAACATGAGGCTTGTGAAGTGCTGAGATATTAAACCTGCAGCCTTATGGTTAAGACAGTACAATAAATAAGGTGGGTTTTTTTATGAAGAGGAAAATAACATAGATACTGTGAATAGTTCAAGTTACCAAAAAAGGGCACATAACACAAGTAACTTTTTTTTCTTATGCTATCTTTGAACAAGAAAGGTCATTACAAAGGAGAGAGGAAGGAGTATCATTTATAAAGCCACATCATTGTTTCACAAAATTTCCATCTACAGAGAACACCAGACTGCCTTCTAGTGCTCTGGGGAAAAAAAAAAGAACAAGCACATACATTTATTAGAGTTGTAGTATGAGGTGCTATGTATCTGCTGGAAGAGATTTTCCAATTTATGGTAGGACCTTGGATGTGCCATCCTTCAGCTTTCTGTGACTTGGTTTCATTACGTGACAAAGGAATACATGTGTGAAATTTATTACATATGTTTTAAAGTGCCTTGAGATTGGTGAGTTGTAATAAATATAGTGCAAAGAATTAAAATAAAAGGATGAAAATTATTTTATTCATATGGATAAGAAACTTCACCACCACCACAACCTATCTTCTCCCAGAATATCTCAAACCCAAAATTTTTCAAGAAGCACAACTCCTTTTCATACAAGCTAGAAATATTCAATACTCCCTGAAAAGGAAGACTGGGGTTTACTCAGTATTTCAAAGAATTTGTCTCCATGTGTGCTTGTCATGTCCCTTCAAAGAACCTATACAAGATATAATGGAAACAGTGTCGAGGGTGATGAAAATGCCACAGCATCTGTCAGTGGATCACCTTATGACAGCAAGTGATAAACCTCCTAATGCTGAAGTGATGAATGTGCCCGAATGTAGATGCTATGCTGGTGCGAGACAGCTGAAAAACACAAATATGAACAACTAGACATGCCTCTGGGGAGACCCCACTAGTTTTTGTAGTACTTGACTGATTCTAGAAAGCAGCACATTTTTACCATAGAGAAAGATAAGTGTGCTTATCAATACAGCACCATGACTCAGAAGAGTAGTTGGGATGCAGGAAAGCATCAATCATATCTAAGTATCAAATGTGACCTTTTGTATATGTTCTTCTTGCAAATGAGCTTTCATTTTCTGTACCTTCAAAGTTTTCATAATGCATTTGGAGTGCTTTGTAATTGAGCAACAATATAAAAGAAAGCTGCAATAAGCTTATTCAAACAGAAATTGCATACATTAAGTGCTGGTAACTAAAGTACAAATGACTTGGCTTCAAGGAAGGAAGTATGGGGCTCCTGTTTGTAGTCACAAATACAGTATTTAAGTAGGGTATGATTTACAATGTGTGAAGGTCTAATGCAGACAAACATGTTTCCATAGGAAAACAGAAAGATATAGGGGAGGAAATCTGTTTTTTGATATATAGCAAAAGAGGCTGTATATACTGCTGGGAAATATGAAAGTATATTTCCCAAGCTCAGTCAAAAACCCACAATATATTTACTTTCTAAATATTTTTTAAAGCTTTACAAGAGCTTTAAAACCTGATTTTATTAAGCTATTTTATGGGATATACATTGAATTATGTATCAGAATTATTAAACACATTTAATGACAGTAAATATGGTAAGGAAAGACCTGTCAGTTCAATTCCTACAAGAATAAACATTAGTATATTAGAAGTGGATGTAGAAATCTATATTATAAATGGATATAAATAAATTCATTTGTATTTCTTTGAGCAAGACATTAAAGAAGGGAGCAATCCATACTATTGACTTAACTTTAATAATTTTTGCTTTAGATTAGCCCAGTATAATCACAAACTTCAGCAACCGTTCACAATAAGCATTCTAACTTTTGACTAAATATTCTGATCGATAACTTCTTATATACTAAACAAACAAACTCAACCCCTGCAGTAGTCTGGTCTCAAAAGGTAACAGGCATTTTCTCAGTTTCTAATAAAGAATAAGGTAGTATTGACCAGTTGGTCATTAAAGTGTTTGAACATAAAAAGTTTATTCTTTGTTTACTGCTGCAACTTATTCCTCACAAAAAGTCTACAGCAAGGAGAGGGGTAAGATTCTCTGGTGCCAGGAAATGCGCAACACTGAGGAAACACCCATGCCGGCTTTTTTCTGTTCCCTCAGGTGGATGGAGCAGAAAAGGAGGACTCCATTTTCAGCTAATTCAGGACAAAGCTAAACAGAAAAAGAAGGAGAGGGGTTAGCCTAAGATTGTGTCTGCATGGGTATGTGAACAAGATGGGTTTCATCAAGAAACCCATGAAGGAGACATCTGGTTCATTGGTAGAGCCTGTCTTCAGTTCCTCTGTCAGGACACAAGCCACTTGTATTTTCAGCTGTTGCAGGAGTAGCATGAGAAAACAGCGGTGTCCTGGTTTGAGTGAGAACAGAACTAATTCTGTTCAGTAATTTTACTTTTCAGCTCAGTTCTTCTAACTAAC